>JAXBDA010000619.1:0-77048 GCA_036023075.1 Gaultheria prostrata | reverse complement strand
TGTATAGGGTGTTAATTAACCCTAACACGTGAGAGTTTTATTTATATTATTGCTCACCACATTACATATCATAATTAGGCGATGTGGGACAAACACATAAACTATTCTAAACATAACTATTCTAACAGTTGTTACCTGCAGTTGACTAAATCTCCAGCTAATCTTGAGCATTTGGGTGCATCTTCAAGTTTTTGCTCTCAATCATCATTTGTCCTTTTCTTTCATGAGTACTATTGTCGACAATGGAAAAGTTTACAAGGAAGGCAAAGTAGAAATGAGGACACAGTTCTTTTTAGTAATAAGTTTGTATAAATTATAGACACTCTTGAACATTCTTTATTGTTTAATGAATTAACAATTTTGGTTTATCTTGTATGCCTTTTCATCGTGAGATATTTTTTTTTGTTTTCACAGGGTGGAATACAAGCAGCTAGGCAAGTTGCGCAGTATTCTTCCAAATGTTCCATTTGTTGGATTAACGGCAACTGCTACTGAAAAGTATGCATTTCTACTCTTGTGCAAGGGTGCAAGTTGATTCCATTTTTTGGTCCTTTTGTGGCTTATTCTGTGGTGGTCATTCATTTTACGTAGCATATGGATGCTGTACCTTTCTGGGTGAAAACATATTCATACTTGAGGAATAAGTACGTAAAATTGCAAATAGACTACAACGACGATTTACTGTGAGAGCACTTGAAATTTTTGAAGGGAGTTGTGCAACATCATATTCCTATTAATCATGCCGTTGCCAATTCAATGCCCAAGGAACTAGACCTTATGCAAAGCACCTTTTTCTGCATAGATTTGATGTTCCCTTAATATTGGTACTTCTTCACTACTTCAGGATACATATAAAAAAATCCTAAACAGCCCTATTTACTTTTGTCTTGTCATTTCAAAGAAGTATCAGATACTTCTTGGGTGCTACAAGATGTGCCAAAGGGTTTGCTCTTGATAGTTTCTTGGGTACTGCAGGCCCTCCGGATACCTACATGGTACTGGCATATGATAACACTAATAGTTTAGCTAGGTTTAATGTCTTTAATGTTAGTTTAAGTCTTTTGACTTGCTTGCGCTTTCATTCTACATGATATGATGATGTTAATATTTTTTTTTTGGACAAACCGAGATCCCAACCAGGGAATACGAATTTCTTGAAGAGAGGGAGGGAGGGAGAGAGAGTATGTGTTGGTGGGGTGCAGCTGCACGCGTGCATGGGCAATATACATCACTGTTGCAATATGTTATTAGGTTCATCTGTTCCGCACATGTTTTGCACGAGTTTGGTTGTACTTGGTGTGCTCGAAGCTTTGTGTGATGCATATCTGTGTTTTTATCCCTCACTATGCCAGGGTTAGAAACGACATTATGGACTCCCTGAAGATGAGAGATGCTTGTGTTACTATTGGCTCCTTTGATCGCAAGAATCTGTTCTATGGAGTCAAATCTTTCAGTCGTGGTGTTTCATTTGTGGATGAGCTTGTTGGAGAGGTCTCTAAATGCGTGGCAACTGCTGGATCAACTATTGTATACTGTACAACCATCAAAGATGTTCAACAGGTTATTCTCCCAACCTCTTCATTTTTAAGTTTTTTTATGTTTCCCCACAATCATGCATTCTTATCTTCTGTAGCCTGTAATTCCATCCGTGTATACACCAAATCACCACAAATACATGTGCATGTTCTAGAAGATTGCTGCAGAGATTATTTCCTTTCCTTTACTTTCCTAGGTTGCAGGAGAATATTAACACTAGCATTAGTTGGCCTATTGGTAATTGCCTTGTACTTTGTCAAAGGATCTTCTTCAATTCAAATGGAATGGGAAGTTGCGATGTACTTTGTCTGCTAGATGACTGGATTGTAAAATTACTAAATTCATGTCAAATTAAACATGAAGAAATCCCGTGATTGTACAAATTTGGGCAGCTAGCAAGGTTACCACACAGGGCTTTAGTTGGCTCACTTAGCTGTTCTTCTGTTTTATTTGTGAGGAAATTTTACTGCGTTGTTCTTTTTCTATTTTCTTGTTGAATCTGGTTGATCGGAGGGTCTCGATACCTAGTTGTCGTGGTATTGGCTTTTTGTACGCTAATAGCCTGATACCCTGGCACTGTGCATATTGACATAGATTTGTGAACACCACTCATAGCTTCATTGTCATCGCTATTATTTTATTGTAAAAGTTTTCATTCTTCGTCTGTCACATGTTGATCTCTTTGTCCTCAAATCAAATGATGTTAACTAGGGCTGAGCACGGGTCGGTTCGGGTTGGACCTGTACCCGACACCCGACCCGAAATAGTCGGGTTCGTTATTTCCAGGCCCGACTCCGACCGAATGAACTGGATGAACCGCCCGATTAGTGTGTTTTCGGTTTGTCGGTCGGGTTGGGCCTATATTGGGCCTTCTTAAAAAAGGGCTTTTCAATTGAACTGGACTTTTCAAATTTAATTCTCAATCTGAAAGGTTCAATGAAAACATGGGCTTTTCCATTTTAATTGGGCTATTTACAATTGAACTTTTTACAAAACAATTCACCCTTATTATATTGGGCCAATTTCAAATGGACTTTGAAAATAGAATTTACTGTTATTAAATTGTCCCTAACATTGGAAATCCCTAACTCAACCTGGGGATTCCATTAACAGCAAAAAAATATATAAGAGAACACAAACACATGCCTCAATGGCACAATCTGGGCATTCCATTAACAGTAAAAAAAATATAAAAGAACACAAACAAGTGCCTCATTGGCACAACCTGGGGATTACCTTAACAGGGAAAAAATTATAAAAGAACTGAAACAAGTGCCTCATTGGCACAACCTGGGGATTCCATTACCTGAAAAAAAAAAATATAAAAGAACACCAACAAGTGCCCCATTGGCACAACCTGGGGATTCCATTATTTGGAAAAAAAATATAAAAGAACACCAACAAGTGCCTCATTGGCACAACCTGGGGATTCCATAGCAACTAACATTAGATTAAACAAAAACTCATTGGCTTCTGGCCATCCACGTGCTATTAAATTACATCACTTTATCCACACTCCACAGCCCCAAAAAAATTCCCAATCATTCATAATTTGCTATTATAATTAAAAGCATCCCCAGTCCAAAGTCCAAAACAATAAGTCCCAAATATTATAATTAACAACATCCAGTTGCCATCAAAATGTTAGCAAACTATTCTACCCCATGATTACTATACCAGGCTACGATTTGCCATCAAAAAGACAAAAACCACCAAAAAGTATACCACTATACCAAAAAGTATACCATGTCTGTACTGATGTAGCATTGTCAACCCTCTGTACCATCCAAAAAGTGTTATGTAGCATTGTCAACCCTCTGTACCATCCAAAAAGTGTTACCCATTGTACCATCCAAAAACTACCTACAAAAAACAGAAATTACAAATGTCAAATAGAGACTTAAATATGTGAACAACTGAAAATAAGAACCAAGATATTAGTTATTTTACCAATTCATTCACCATGCCAAATGCTTAATCAAGTTGAACAGGAGCTTGAGCTTGAGATTTTACTTCATCCGCTAACACTAACATGGAGCACAGTGTTATATCATATATGGAAGTATTGAAAGCTCAAACATTTAAAGATAATAAGGTGAATGTATCAACAAAACAATATTTACCTGACTCATATTCTTCAAATTGCTCAACATAATCCATTGACTTGCCAAGGTCAATGGGGATATAGTTCTGAAGCCAATTTTGTCTGCATACGAGCATCTCTACCATCTTGGGAGAAAGTGAGCTGCGAAAAGGATCGAGAATTTGCCCCCAGTGCTAAATGCTGACTCAGATGCAACCGTAGAAACAGGGAATGCCAAGACATCACGCGCCACTAGAGACAACACTTTGTATTTCCCACAATTATCCTTCCACCACCGTAATACATCAAACAAGGGATCTTTTGTTTGTTCACGACTTTCAGCCAAATACTTATCCACCTCAGATTTGCACAAATTGGAGTACCGCTGGTCCATGAATAAACTAAACCTACTTGCTAAAGCCTTGTGTGGGTCATTAGACTCGTCATCCACATTCATGGGCGAGACTTCACCCACATTACGCGATTCCACATTCATGGAGTAACGTTTAGCATAATCATCAAATAAACGAATCAAACAACTCTTCACCTTTTCAGACATTTCTTTCCCAACCTCTTTATCAAACAAGTCAGCGAAGGCAAACTCTACAAAGTCCAATTTGTTTCTAGGATGAAGCACCACTGCCACATACAATAGCAGATTTATTTTGTCCCCCTTTCCCCAATACTTTTCAAGTTTTTCTTTCATACTTTTTGCCATGGAAAACAAAAGCATGTCATTGGTTTTGAGCAGCCCATATATTTCAGTTTGGATCACAAACATGTCAGCAAAGAATACATTGGAAGTGACATAAAGAGTACCCGAAAACCTCTTAGTTGCTAAATAGAAAAGCCTTAGAAATTTGACAAACAATTTACAATTATTCCAATCCTTCTTGTTTGGTTTCCTCTTTACTACACTTCCCCCATTTGGTCCATTGCCTCCATTTCCACCATTTCTCCCGGTCACTCCAATTCCAATGTCCAAGTCTCCCCCAAGTTCATTATATTCCTCCTCTCCCTCACTAAACTCATCATCCTTAAAAAGAGACTTGAAACTAGCATCCTCATCATGAAACCGATTAAAAACCTTTTCAAACTTATGGGCAGCATCAAGCATTAAATAGGTGGAGTTCCACCTAGTAGGTACGTCAAGACACAAATACTTTTTGGACTCCATCTTTTCCTTCTTGGCACATTTTTTAAAAGCCTCAAGCCTATTAGGGGAAGACCTTACGTACCTCACAACCTCACGTATGCAAGCAATAGATGAATCAAGTTCTTTCAAACCATCACAAACAATGAGGTTAAGGATATGTGCACAGCAACGAACGTGTAAAAATTCATGTTCTAAGATGGTTCCCTCCCAATCTTTTGTTTTCTTCGCCAAGTACTTGATAGTAGTGCTATTTGAACTAGCATTATCCACAGTTAAAGTAAAGACGCTACCGATGTTCCATTCAAGTATGCAGCGTTCAATTTCTTTACCAATTGTTTCTCCCTTATGGTCTTCTACTTGACAAAAGTTCAAAATTCTTTTATGGAGCTTCCAATCATCCGCAACAAAGTGCGCAGTCAAACACATATAATTCAGATTTTGGATCGATGTCCAAGTGTCCGTGGTGAGACAAACCCTACGACCTTGTATGAGATTCCTTAACTTCTCCCTTTCTCTATTGAATATTTTGACAACATCTCTAGCAATTGTAAAACGAGATGGGATATTTTTGAACTTAGGTTGCATGATGTTGCAAAATCTTTTAAACCCAACTCCTTCAACAAATCTAAAGGGCAATTCATCAATTATGGTCATCTCAACAAGAGCATTTCTAGCTGCTTCAACAGTAAAGGTCGTGGCAACAAGTTCAAGACCCTGTTGTCTATCTTTTTTATGTTGAAAATTTAATGTTTGCTGACCCCCTTGCTCATTTCTATAAGGATATTTTTTGCACCTATGCATGTGGGCTGTTAAATTACTAACACCATGAATTTTAGGATCAGCAAGATATATCGTACGACAATAGCTGCATTTAGCCCGCTGTATCCCATCATCAGTATCCGCAGCATCAATTTTTTCAAAGTGGTCCCAACAAGGAGCTGGTTCCCTATTTGCAACAGCTTTTTTTTCCTTCACCACCTTGGCCTTCCGCTTGGTACCCTTTGTGGGTTTATCACCAGCAATTTCACCAACCTGAGTGTCGGCTTGGGCATCATTACCATCAACAGGAGGATCCATGACCTATAAGGAAGAAATAAAAAAAATAGTCATAACTAATATTCATAAGAACAGATCCAACAACAAAAATAAAACAAAACAAATAATGTTATTTACAAAAATCCTAAAAGTAAGTTTTGAAACCCTAGTTACCCTACAATCAACCAGGAGTTTTCTTAAAACCCATTTTTCAATCAGATACACAGTGTTGAAAGTTGAAACCCTA
Organism: Gaultheria prostrata; assembly: GCA_036023075.1. Classification (NCBI taxonomy): domain Eukaryota; kingdom Viridiplantae; phylum Streptophyta; class Magnoliopsida; order Ericales; family Ericaceae; genus Gaultheria; species Gaultheria prostrata. The sequence goes on along the minus strand of JAXBDA010000619.1, from coordinate 70,991 downwards.
CAGAACAGACAAACCATAGTTACCCTACAATCAACCACGAGTTTTCTTAAAACCCATTTTTCAATCGGATACACAGTGTTGAAAGTTGAAACCCTACAGAACGGCCATGCATCTATCAATAAAATCATAGTGTAGTAATCACTGAAATCAAGAACAAAGAAACAACTTACACGAATACACAGCGTTGATCAAAAAAAAAAAAAAATACAACTTACACGATGAAAACTGGTAAGTGGTAAGTGGAAAGGCTGAAATTTAAGGCCCTTGAGGGAATGAGGGATGAAGATGGAGTTTTGAAGACTCACAGAGAGCGATCAGAGAACTGAGAGAGAGAGAGAGAGAGAGAGAGAGAGAGAGAGAGAGAGAGAAGAGAGAGAGACAATTTACATCTCGTCGATCAGAGAGAGAGAGAGAGGCAGAGAGGGTTTCATCTTTTGGGGTGTGGGGCGCAGGATCTGGGGAGGAGTGGCCGAGTGGGGTAGAGAAATTAGGGTTAGAATATTGGGTGAGGTGAGGGATGGCAACACGTGTACGGTGTAGATGCAAAGTGTTGCACAGGTTGTATATACCAATACTACACGTGTAGATATGTACATAGGGGTCGGGTCGGGTTCACCGGATTGTGGACTTGCCAACCCGACCCTAACCCGTAACCCGACAAAAAACCTTCTCTGGACCCGTGAACCGATCAACTGCTGTGATTTAACCGCCCGATGACCTTCGGGTCGGTCGGGTCGGGTTTCACGGATCCATGCTCAGCCCTAAATTGTTAACGGGAAACAAGCAATAACTGTAGAGATAACAATTATCTTATTGTACCCTGGTGATGCACTTCATGTTGGAAGATATTACTGAACCGAACTTATGAGCTTAACCTGTTTTCATCATCATACATTCCAATTCAAATTAAAGGGCTGAATTATTGTAATTTGGTGTCGGCTCTTGGCTCTTGCAATGGAGTCATGTCATTCTAAACAATTTTTTTCTCTATTTGTGACTTTTTCATCTTCATGTGTTTGCTAGATTTTCGAGTCACTTCTCGAGGCAGGAATTAAGGTTGGAATGTATCATGGTCAAATGGGTAATAAAGCTCGCGAGGAGTCACACAGGTTTTCTGCCTTCCCCATCGCTGATTCTATGAAATAGCTATATGGGTTGCTTGCAAAGTTATTAATATCGTTTTTGAGTGTTCGTAAGGACATTTTATCTGGGTACAGGTACACTTGCAAGCATAACTTGCCTTTATCCTCAAAAGGATTTGATTTTGTGTAGTCCTGAAGGCATATATTTCCATCTGTTTAAAATTCCTCCATACCCCTAGTTGGAAGATCAATCTAACTGGGATTACAACTGATCCTTTCACCTCCCGTCACAGATCATTTATCAGAGATGAATTTGATGTCATGGTTGCAACTATTGCTTTTGGCATGGGTATTGATAAGCCAAACATAAGATATGTGATACATTATGGCTGTCCAAAGAGTTTAGAGTCCTATTACCAAGAAAGTGGGCGATGTGGTCGGGATGGGATTGCTTCTATGTGTTGGCTTTATTATACGAGAAGCGACTTTGCAAAAGCTGACTTCTACTGTGGAGAAGCAAGCTCGGTAACTACTTTTCCACTAATGATGCTGCTTATTAAAATAAATTTTCAATTAATCCTCGCTTTTTTCCCCCCTATTCGCTTATTTCTGAAGTCACAATTCAGGCTTTTCCCGAATGTTGTTACATGTTTTGGATTAACCTGCATTTTTTATTTACTATTTGACCTTTATTCACCAGGAAAGTCAAAGAACAGCTATTATGCAGTCGTTTATGGCTGCACAACGCTATTGCATGCTGACAACTTGCAGAAGGAAATTTTTGCTGGACTATTTTGGGGAAAAAAATACTCCTGACAAATGTGGTTAGGATTTTACTCTGCATCTGTTTCTTTCTGAGATTTTCTATGTCTTATTTTAAGTAACTTTTGGTCAGTGCTTCTTAATCTAACTTGGAGATATTGGATCGGTGTATATATGTTGTTACGGTGGCTTGGGGTTCTTTTAGTATAGTAAGCAAGGGTTATGGACCCATGGTGAGCACCAATTATTTACAATATCATAGTAAATTTGATAATTGGAAGGATGTTAGCGCTTCCAGTCAGATTGTTGGAGAATGTAAAATGTATCAAAATATAGTGGGGATGGTGACGTTTGGAGTGCTAGAAAAGTGAGTGCCGCGATAGCTAAGGTAGTCTGTTGTGGAAATGTGGTTTCCCAGTTCATTGTCCAAGCTGGAGAGGCTTTGTCAGTGAGATGCCAACGGAAAACTAGATCTCAAGGGAAGAAAAAATGTCGGGAACCGATTCATAGTATTACACTATTACTGTACTCACACTGAGGGAGATGTCACATGAAGGAATGGTTAATATTTTCAATTTTATAATTTGTCATTTGCTATCATATCCATATGATAGCATAGGAGATGTCACATGAAGGAATGGTTAATATTTTCAATTTTATAATTTGTCATTTGCTATCATATCCATATTGTAGCATATGGGTTGAATCTTGTTGGTGGAGCTCCTACTTCTACATGTATCATGGCTATTGTCGTTGAAGTCAGCATTTCTTCTGGGATATTGTCCTCTTTAGCTGTGGGGACAGTGCGAAGATGGTTTTGTATGCATACTAAGACCTCCTTGCCACATTGAATTTGCAAAATAAGATCTCCAAAGAATGCCACACAGTAACTGGTTCTTGTAACTAAAATGAATCTTTGATTGGAACTCCATACATGTTTGCAGGAACATGCGATAACTGCACCACCTCAAGGAAGGAGAGTGACATGTCTAGAGAAGCATTTCTTCTTATTTCAAGCATTCGATCATGTGGGAATAATTGGGGCCTCAACACGCCTATAGATGTTCTCCGTGGATCTCGAGTAAGCTTTTCCTCAGTCACTTTCTACTTTCTAGTAAAGCCTGAAAAAGTTGGATGCAGTAGGTTGAACAGCGCCATAAAGATATTGTCTTGGCAATATATATAGTTAATTAGTGTGGAGGCAGATAGGTATTGAGCAATGGGTAGCACGTGTCCCCGATTTAACTTTGTGGTGGTCCTGGTGGACAGCGACCTTGCCCGAAGGTGGGGGTAGCCCCCGAGGAAAAATTTTAAGGGGGGCAGAGGGCTTGTAGTACCCTCTTTTCTTGATCCAGCCTTTTCTTCGCTTCGGTAGCGTGAATCACCTACTAAAAAAAGGAGGCAGGCCTGCGTACTTTTGGTACTTCCACAGGATACTTTAAGGGAAGGTGAATCCATTTATTTTTGGCATTGATCAAATCATGGTTTCTGTGTGTTTTGCAATATGTTTCACAGAGTTTCGGTATGCCTCACTATCTTTTGTGCTGGTGTTCTATGAAACACCAAGGCTATTGCCCAAAAAAAATAGTTCATTGGGCATGGTTCAGGGATTTTTAAGTTGAGGGCTTGTCTGAGATATTTGGTTGCCCTTCATTTAACTATTCTCTAAAGCTCTGTTCTTCTGGAGGAGCCGCTATCCTTATGAATGACTCTCTGACATCTTGGTGATGAACAAGATTTTTTTGACCATTAAGGATCTGCAGAAGGTTCTATATCTTGTTGTTAATGACGGTCTTATTAAAATCTCTGAATATCTTTGTCACTATTGCTTTCTCTCATATGTTGTTGGTTTTTCTGCTAATTTCTTTCTCGTTTCTACCTGTTCTTTGTGCATCACAGTCCAAGAAAATTCTCAATGCTCAGTTTGACAAGCTTCCACTTCATGGGCTTGGGAAAGAGTTATCTGCAAACTGGTGGAAAGCACTAGGTTACCAATTAATTTCTCATGGTATGTATGCGGAAAAGTTCTGTTAGCAAAGCAGGGCTAACCAGGTTTCCATGTTTTCCCTTGATACTGTCCATTGGACTGCTTATAGCAGAATCTGTAATGTGTGCAGGTTATTTGACCGAGACAATTAGAGACATGTTTAAGATTGTAAGGTAATTTGCTTTTCCAATACAGATTTACGGTATGAGTAATGAACTCACAGCATTGTTGTCACCTCTTGTTATCAATGTAGCAGCTTTTGAGCATCAGCTTGTCTTCTGGTATCAGTTAATGAATCTTAAGTTTGCAGCTAACAAGGCATTTTTCTGATTGAACACACAATGAGAGTGTTGAAATGAATGTACTTTTTGTGAACCAGTGTCAGTCCTAAGGGATTGCAGTTTCTGAGCTCTTTCAAACCTGATGATCAACCTACGCTGGTTCTGCCGGTGACTAGTGAAATGTCTGGCGATGAGGAACAGAGAAACAAATTTGGTGAATTTGGAGAGTTCAACGGGTTGGCTTCTCTGAAATATGAGGGTCTGTCGGAGGTTTGTGCATCCAACCTGCTAAAGTGAATGGATAGGTTATAGGGTATTCTAAGTAGGAAAATGGTAGACCTGTTTTGTTGTGCTTTTTTTCGATGACCTTTTTTTCATTCTTTCTGGTTGTCACATTGTTATCGTGGAAACCACTTGTAAGTTTATGTTCCTTTCCTTTCTATATGTTTGATTGCTGCAAATGTTAATCTCGAACTAACTGTTAAGAGATTGACTAAAGATGTACTTTCTTCTCTCCCACAATTTCTTTTCATAGATTTCGTTTGGTTAAGTTGTGTTTGACTAATGACTTAGTTTTGGTTAGAATAAGACCAAACGAAGAGATCTTACGATTGATTGCTTGGCAATATCTACTCAACTTCTACAACTTATAACAGGATTATTTCTTATTCCTCTCTAACATACTATGAGTGTGGTAAACATTCTTTCCTGATTCAGGCTGAGGCACAACTCTATAACATTCTGTTAGAAGAGAGAATGAAGCTTGCAAGAGCCATTGGAACTGCTCCGTAAGTTTTCGTTATAAATCAACAGTAGCTAATCCTAACTGCTTTGTAGGAAAGAAACTGTTTTTGTTCCTGCTGTTGAATTTTTCCACTTGCAGTTATGCTCTATGCGGTGATCAAACATTGAAAAAGATAGCATTGACGAGGCCATCTACTAAAGCGAGGCTGGCAAACATTGATGGTGTCAACCAGGTATACCTCATCTACATTTTTCATTTTATTTTCCTCCTAGTTTGTCTTTGATCATGTCATGCTCGCTCGTTATTTGTTTTGTTTTGTCCATGCAAATTTCTTGTGTGGGTTGCTTACTTAATCGTATACATTTTGTATCTTGTGTGCATTCCAATGATCCAGTATTTGGAGACATCCTGAGAAGTATAACTGATATAACCGTCCCTTAGTTTTAGTCCATTATTCCTCCTGTGATGTTTGTCCTAATGGACAAATTTTGACATTATTCCTGTCTTACCATTTTAATTTGAATCCAATTTGGTGAGTATAGCTTTTCAATTTGTATCCTTGAACAGTTGGATTCCCCAAAGAGGGCCTCTATTAAGGATGGCGGGCATACAGTTTTTTTGTCAAAATGTTTCATGATTAAATTTTCACTAGGACATGTTGAACTCGGAAAATCACACAGGAACCTGCTGAGCATCCCATTGATCTGGATGCAGCAGGAGGATGTTGAACACCTTTTGGATTTGAGTTGAAAGAGATTATCTTTAGCCACAATTGTTTGTTGGAAATCAGCAACTTGTAGGAGGAGGAAATAAGTGGCAACTATATTAATGTTGGAGCAGAACCTTTTGCTAGGTGGTGAGAAAATTCATTAAAGAAACCTAGACTTTAATGGGTTTTCCTCCTAATGCTTTTGTAACAAATATTATAGAGTGTATCTGAACTGAATCTTAATGATGCTGCAGCACCTTTTGACGAAGTACGGGGATCATTTCATTCAAAGTGTTAAATGTCTATCAGAACGATTAATCCTTTCTTTAGACGGGACCACAGATATACAACCTACTATTACACAACCTACTATTACAAAATCAACAATGCATACAGTGCCGAAGCCGGACAGAAAAATAACACCAGCCAAATATGAAGCTTGGAGAATGTGGCACGAGGACGGTCTCTCGTTTCAGAAAATTGCCGTAAGTCTTTAGCCAATGGCCCACAGCTTGTCTGATTAATATTAATGCTCGTTTCTTCTTTGTTTAATTCGTTTTCTGCATTTCGTTTTTTGGGTTGTAGAATGCCCCTAGTAGACCAGCTCCTATACAAGAAGCAACTGTTGCCGGATATATAATTGAAGCTGCCCTAGAAGGCTATGTAATTGATTGGGCCAGACTCCTGCAGGAAATGGGACTAACATGTGAGATTTTTGGACATATACAGACCGCCATCTTAAAAGTTGGTTCAAAAGACAAGTTGAAGCCTATCAAAGATGAGTTACCTGAAGAGGTGAGCAGTACGAATTAAGAACCACTGCGACACATATATGTAGTGCGTTTTTTAAGAGCATCTCTGCTCCTTACTCAAATATATACTCTCTTTAAATAAAGCTTCTTCTCAAATATTTGCTTAATTACTCAAGTGAGCAAACATTTGAGTCAAGGGCTAGCGATGGACTTATTATTGCCTTTATTTACACCTGAACCACACAGTTTCGTTTCTTGATAGGAAATATTTGGTTTGGATTTAGCAAGCAGGCTAGATTTCACCTGTTATTTCATCTACTTGCATTCTGATTATTATGACTAATGATGCCAGATAAATTATGCGCATATCAAGGCATGTTTGGCACTACAAGATTTGGGAATGTCACCAGAAAAGGTAATTCCACCCGGTCACCTCCCTAGCTGCAGAGCTGATGAGCATTGCAATGAGACATCGGAATTACTATCAAAATCCAGTCATCCATGCCACATGGAGGGGCCTTGTGAATCTGAAAGACCAGTTGAAAACATTGCTGGTCATAACTTTGCGGCAAACTGTAACAGAGCAGACTCTTCTCCACTGGTCTATGACGACGATCTGCTTTCGCTTAGCAAACGGCAAAAAGTGAATCCTATAAAAGAAGAAAACCCTCTTGCAGTGGAGCCAACAGAGAGTTCATTGTTAAACTGGCTAAAGAACTACGATCACGGAGTGAGTGGTTTACTCCCCATATCTTTTAAAAGATTAACAAGTCCTTATTGCCTATTGTTTTTCGTCACGGACAAGGAAAGTTTAAATGGACGATAATGTTTGCAATATGCAGGTTTCACTTTCTGATATTTTGGAGCACTTCTATGGGTCTTCAGAAGCATCGGTGCTTGAAATGCTTAGCTGCCTTGAAAGCGAGTTTATGATATTTAAGAAGAATAACCTGTATAATCTTATGTAATATATCTATGTTTGGCTCGCTGAGAAGTGGTTCGGCTTGTTCAAACAGATGAGACTTTTCGTAGCCAGTTCAATCCTTTCGAATTCTTGTGGATGTACATTTCTCTTCTAATGAAAAAATGTTTCCTGCACAAGTGTTGTCTTAGGCTTGTGAAAAGAAAAGAAGTGATCTCTCTCTCTCTCTCTCTCTCTCTCTCTCTCTCTCTCTCTCTCTCTCTCTCTCTCTCTCTCTCTCTCTCTCTCATAATCGCATAAGAATGGCAAGGAAAGCAGTATCCCATGTCTTAGATAGTGTTGTCTTCTGGATGAAGTAGTGAACGTCCAGAAAAGACCAATCTAATGCACGAGGTTCATGGCAAATTGTGGTTGAGGGAAGTGATTTACGCGCTTCAAATATTTCCAAGGAGGTGATTTCCGCGTTTTGAATCCATTCCCCAGCTAATAATAGCAAGCCTTTGCTGGGTTAAGGAAGGTATCCCGTGAAATGGCGATTTTGGCATGCAGTCCAGTGGTTGCGGCCATTTGCTTACACCTCTCTAGCTTAATGATAATAGGCAATGTTCAATGGGTAGGACTGATAATCCCCTTGAGATGAGTAAACTTTCATGTTCCGTGAGATTGACTCTCGAGCACTTCATGATCCTTTCCACTAATTGTTACATTCGAACTTGAGAAAACACAAATCTTAAAAACACATTAGAAACACAATTTTCACCAATTTTGTAGTCCAGTTTATAGTTTAATGAGGCCAATCAAATGGGGCGTGTAATAATATCGAATTTGATTCCGGCCTTGTAACCGTTTCCTTCACCCTCTACAGCTCTGCAATACAAGAGATGAATCCAGGAACCTGTAGTTTGCAATCCAAGTTGTTCAAAAAGTGTTTTTAAAGGTAAGACAATTCTTGAAATCTGGATCATTGATTGTAAAGATGGACAACTTAGATTGCGCACTACACCCCTATACCAATCCCCGCGTCCACAAGAGACCTCTAAACTTTTCTTTCAGAATAATCTTGGGTGCTCGAGGTTGATTCACGTCCATGGTTTCATTGCTCCAACCAATAGGCAATAAGTAGCCGTACACTGACTTGACATCACCCCAAATGCTGTCTGTTGTTTAGAGTCGTTACTCTCACCTCGCATGTTCTACAGATGGTCTCCTGTGCCATCTTTTTGACAATAAAAAATGTCAATTTTAACGTAAAAATGATTATAAACACAGAGTGAGAATAATTAGATTTTACACAGTGAGCATCTAAAGCAGTTCTGTTCCTGCAACATGGTGCAACCCCTCCACAAATTTCAAACTTTCCCTAAAAAAGAGAAAACCATACCCTAAAAAAAAAGCAATAAAACAGGATTTTACTAACGGGTGCACCATTATCCTTGTTAAGGGTACAAAAATTACTTGTTGGGTCCCACTTGTACTTTAGTAATACACTTATCTTACTTTAAAATACAAATGGGACCCACAAGTGTGTTGGAGATATGCCTTGAATTCAAGACGTTCGAAGAAAGGTTCAAATTTTGGTGCGAAAAGGTCAGTTTCAGCATCTCTGGACCGGACCAAGGGAAGTCGGTTCCGGAACAGCGAATCTGGGACGTTTTGGAAGCTTGTAGTATGCTTCGTCCGGACGGGGATTTTTCTTGGTCCGGACGAAGGGTCCCGGTTGGTGTAGTTTTGCTCCAGCATCTCGGGTCCGGACCAAGTAAGCTTGGTCCGGATCTTACTTGGTCCGGACGAACGCGGAGGCGGTTGCACGTTTTAATGTGTTTTGACCTAATTTTTTTGTACTTTCTTATAAATAGGAATTTTAGGGGCTATTAGGGTTTGGACGTCTTGAGTGAATCCCTTTGAGGGAGCCCCCATGGGGTTCCCCGTAGTGTGTTAGGGTTTCTCAATTGTTCCATTGGTTTGGTCTTGAGTTGGGATTTGAGATATCTAGGGTTTGTGTGTGTCTCTATCGTATTTGTGAGACGCTTGATGCTCTGTAGGTCGCGCCTCAGAGATTTGTTCCTAGATATCGTGTGGATGCTTCAAGTAAGAGTTACGGGTATAGCCGGCTCTATGTATTTCTCCCCGTTTTTAATGAATCCTCTTGCTCTTTCCCGGTGGACGTACCTTTAGAGCTTCGTGCTTTGGGGGGAACCACGTAAATCCTTGTGTCTTGTTTTCTTGTTGATGTGTTTATATTATGAACTTCGGGTTTCGGCACAACAAAGTGTACTTTTTTATACCCTTAACGGATGCAACACCCGTTAGCATTTCCCCTGGCACTATACCCTAAAAAGAGAAACATGGTCCAAAAACTAATGATAGTAACAATTCCGAAACTGATAAATATATCTTCCTCTGGCACTTTCCACACAATTCCAAGCTCCAATTTGCGCACACACAAAGAAAAAAAACAATTGCAATTTGCAGCCTGTGAAATCACTGATTGCCTCCAACTTCAGATATTCAGCAGTAGCTACTAAGATAATTCTAGCAACCAAAAAAACTGAGATACTGCGTATCGAGATCATCCTTGCTAATAAATACCAAGCCAATGAGTCCAGAAAATACCATCCAGTGTAGAACAACACTCCCTCTGGCTGCACGCACAGCGATGGAATCAGCGGCAACGAGGGCTAACATGCCTTGTGCTGCTTGCAGAACACTCCGTAGGCGATGCAAGAAGGACTGCATCCTTTTGCCACACTTTCCACCCTCTGAACCGGAGAAGTTCATAGCCGTGCACCGGGTCTTTGGGGCCAGCAATGTCTGCAAAATGCTGCAAGTAAAACCTTAACTATAATCAATTTATTGATGTCAATCATTTCATGCGTTAGGTTATTAACTTGGTTCTATCATTTTATGTGCTCCTTGTGAACTGATATTTCAAACAGGAGGTTGCCATTGCTGACAGAGGAGATGCAGTGACCAGCATGGTTTACGAAGCCAAGGCTCGGCTCATGGACCCCGTGTACGGTTGTGTGGCCTTCATAGCATCTCTGCAGCGCCAGGTGTCAGAGTTGCAGTCTGAGTTGAATGTGGCTCTAGCGGAGGCGGTGGTTCTAAGAGTCCAACTGTCGGAGGCCATGTCCACGAGTCCATTACACTCCCAATCACATGATGCAGTGAGAACCTCAAAATATGGGAATCCTGAGGAGCAATCTTGTGTCTGGGAATGGAGTGGGACATGGGGAGAGGAAATTATGGGGACAGCAGATCCTGTGGCTTAAGAGCCCCGTGGAATGGTGAGATGACGGTGGGGATTTCTCACCAAATCTCACCACAGAAACAAATATAGACCAATAAAAGTCCACCATTTCTCACCTCTTGTATTCACCCAAAGAAGTGATTGGATTTGTCTTTCTTTTCGTTTCCCACCATTTCTCACCATCCAAAGAGGCTGTAGGTGTAGGTCTGTGCTTTCGATGGAGCACTTCATTTTCTTCTTTCTTTGCTGCATTGGAACTCTAGTACTAATGTTCAATCTTGACAGTTCGAATTTCCATAAAGCATTTGAAAACATAAAGGAGTTAAAGTTGATAACAGACCTCTTGGCATTTTGAAATCGGTCATGCTCAGATCCTATGCAGGCAATGGCTCAAGGTTCAAAAGATGCTTGCACATGGCTTGGCTACCATCATTAAATTTTGCACCTGTAGTTTTAATCATGTATATTGTCTTGTACCACAAAATTTCTATTGGACACCACATGCTAGGTAACAGAAATTTCGTTAAATTACAAGCAACAAAAACAGTTTCTGTTACAACAGTCATTACAGGCTTAGAAAAGATGTAACCAACTTGGTTAACGTAACCTGCTCGAGTTCTTTCTAATTAGTGAAAACAAGATCTTCATGAAATGTCAGATGAAAAGTCAGGTCAGAAAAACATATAAGGGTCAGCCTCGGTGAGAGCAGAACGCCTGGATGGTGACTATAAGGTGAAGTCATGGAAGACATCAAAAGACAAAAACTTGGGCTAATGCTGAAAAGCATCCTGAGATACCAGTTCCGGCCCTACCATTTGTTTGGGAAAACCAGGGGTATCTAGAGGCCATTGGCATTTCTTCTGCAACTTCATTAACCGGTTGACATCAAAATTATGGTTCTTGATCAGCTTGCTCTGCCTTGATAGAAAAAGCCTCTTCATTAGGTCCTGGTAAGTGGGATCTCTCGAAGTAAACAGAAAGTATGCATACCCAATCATTAAGCTGATGGCTGTGGCGAAAAATGTAACCGGTTCCATAATATCCCACGAGAATTCCCAGAATGTTAGACGGAAGAAGAGCCCAACCTGTATAACAGCAAACCCCAACCCTGACCAGAGGATGCACCGGACTTGCTTATATGCCAGCCTGTCAATCTCTTCTTTCTTATCCTGGAGCCTCTTCAGTTCATCCATTCTGGGGTCATCTTCAGAAGTCAGAGCAAGGGGCACTGCTCTTCTAACTAGATCCACCACCTGAACGTATAAAGGGAAATGGAGCAAATAAATACATCATATGAACTTACGAATGTAAAATGTAAGGCTTCTAAACTGAAACAGCAGAAAAATGACTCGTGGCTCTCACTCCCCATTCACATCCTGTCCATAGATGTTGTCTGAACACCAACTTAAATCTGAGCAACAGAGCTAGAGTGTTATATATGACGCAAAGAAGAATAATAGATTGTTATAATCTGAGCTAGAGTATTATATAGCCTTGGCTGGAGAATGCTGGCTTGGTACATTGTTATCGGTTTGACAAATGAGCTCCTATTGAAACAAGAATATAACCAGTCGCGTTATACGTACATATTACATACATAGGAACAAGAAGACAACCATTGATGAGTGTGCACCACTCCCTCTAGTGTCAAAATAACTGTCATGACTAAAAATAATCTCTTGTGACTTACTCAAATAGCATTTCTGATCTTGTCCATGAGGACAACAATGGAAAACCTTTATTCCCAATTGGAAAAAGCTATTCAAACTGAGCAATAGAGCCAGTGAATTAAGTGTATATTGAAAGAAGTAACACACCAAGTACCCACAAAATTCTTCATTCAAAAGTCTAGAAATTCAGAAACCAAACACCGCCATGCGGCAAGACTAATCATATAAAGAATAAGTTTCCAGCAATTCATACGTTTTTCAATGCCAACTTAGCTTAAAAAAGGATGACCTATAATACAACACATAATACTTTTCGCTATTCTTACCACAATGCGAAACTTTCAATGATATATATCATAAGAGCCTACAACAAATTGTTGGCTCTAATTCTCAACGAGAGGCACTACGATCATCTTTCCATCCCATTTTTTTCCCGAGACTTGAAAAAATAGGCTCGGTATAGGGTCTGGTGAAAAGGAATGGTACTTGTGCAACTTCAAACTCGGTTTAATTGTAAGAGTGCAAGGGATAGAGTAGGGGATCGCCAACCCTGAATGACACTAGTGCACTTCAAACTCAATTTCCTTAAAAGAGCGGAGAGAGAAAATTAGAGGATCTCCAACCCTTGGGCCATTTTTCCTTGCCAGATCCAAAATTTGTCACAATCTCATAAAAGCCATAACTAACCATAAGCCAAATCGCAGACTAGCCAAATCTTGTGTCACATTAAACCCAAAATGTGTACCTAATGGTACCACAGAAACGGCTCAAGCCAGATTTCTCTCCCACAAACTCTCTTCAAACAATAGAGCAACATCGCAAGCTTTGAGTTTGAGATAATATTGGATATGATCTCAGAGCATCTCCAGCCCTTGCCCCTTTTTGTTTACTCAAATACCCAAAAACTCACTCAACCCTTTGACTCAAACTTATATCAACCGAATTTTACTCAAAATTTTTACCAAAGTCAAGAAATACTCATATTACAACTCAATTTTTAAAAAGCTATTTCCTCCTCCATTACTAAATTTTTTACTGAAGCTTATGCTTACATTTGATTTTGCCTTTTAAAGTGCTTCCTATCAAGTGAATTCGAAAAATACTAGCACGGGCCGGATATTCTCTTCCATTACTGAAAGTGAAAGGCCCAACCCAAGACGTACCCCACAATAACCAAGGATGGAGCCAAGGGGTGGCTAGTAGGGGCTGTCACCCCAGCTACAATTTGAAAAAACTCTTACTATTACATTAGAAAAATATAAATACCATCAAATCATATTACCCGTCTCTCCTCCACATATATAGCCCGCACCCACTACACAAACATCCTGGCTCCGTCCCTGTCAATAACCCACCCCACAATTTGCCACGAAAACTTCAGCAACAAATCTACATCCATGCCAAAAATGAAAAAAACAAATCTACATTCCACCGTCTCGTTTCTTGTCCACTATGATCATCTTTCCATCCATTACCGTGCAATTTCAGTAGGATTAGGATGGAACAAAAGGTGATTTGAACTCTCTTGTACATAGCTAGAATTTCTACTATAGTTCACATGACAAGATACGAAGAGAAATCAAGTCCAGTTTGTGTACCTTATCAGGATAAAGGTACACTTTATCTCTGAAAATCAGAACAACACCCGCCTCATCCAAAACTCGCGCAAACGCCGCCGCCTCATGGCGCGATTTCGCAACGCCGACGCTCTCGCATGTTCGAAGCAGCTCCGAGTACCCCATCGCTTCCTTCCCTTCATTCAATAACTTCAACTTCAACTCCTCCACATTCACCATCCTCATCAGCTTCTTCGCCTCCGCCAACGATATGCTCCCTCCTCCTCCTCCTCCGCCGCCGCCTTCAACATCGTCGTCGGCGGCAGAGCTTACGTCAGGTGAGAATGAGCGGAACGCCGCTAAAGCTAGCGGGGGCTTCGGCTTGTACCGAAAAGCCGACGACACGCTCTGTTTGATCAAAATGGACGGTGATCTCCACATCATCCGCCAAAGTAAGATATTGAGTTTCTCATATTATATGGGTTTTCTCTCTGTATATGCATACTCAAAAGTTTTGTGATGGATTTGAAGGTCGTTGATCTCGAGAGTTGTTTGTTTCAGACTTTTCAGACGGGTAGAATGGTAGTTGGGGTTTTAGAGAGAGAGAGAGGGGACGTTAGAAAACGTTAACGGGTGGAAGAAATGGGCGCGACAAAAACGAAATTTTGGGGGCAATAATGTAATATATGAAACTTTTGAGGATAAATTTTGTGAAATTTAAGAATGTTCGCCTAACAGCATCCTCAATTGAAACTAGCTAAAAAATATTTGTCAGTATATGACAAAAAAATGTTTAAAGTGAGACCTAAAAATTGAATATTAAAGAATAGTTATGTAGAAAATGAAACAGTTCCAAAAAAAAAAAGAGGCAGAGAATGAAAAAGTAGCTGTTTGACATTATTAAAGTATTTTTAGTGTGTTTGTACATGCATAGTGGTGCACAAGTAGTCCACGTCCACCAGGAGTGCACACTAGCTCGGAAGTTCGTCCAGTCCGTCCATCCCAACCTATAGGGCTGGGCTGGATTGAGATTTTAAGCTTGTTTATTAAATGGGTTTTATGTTGCTACTGTTATAAGTCCTAGTTGCTTAGGGTTTTTTTTTTATTGAAGCAACGTATCTCCTCTTATTAAAGAATATGTTTCACCGTTGTCTTATTACTCTTCAAATTCTTCTCATTTCTTTTAACAGTTATTTACTTTAATAGTTTTGTGAGATTTTTAACTTTAACTATAATTATTACGGTTGTGAATTTGTGATCGTTATGGTTGATTAATTTATTTTTGTGTTACGCTTTAGAATATTAAATGGGCTTGTTGGACAGGCTTGGAAAATTAAAAAATTAATTAGGTTGGGCTTGGACATATTAAATGAAGCCTGATTTTTAATGGGTCGGGTTTGGGTTTGCACAGGTCTCGTTATTATCTAGTATAAGCTCGGCTCGAATTTGACCCAACCTGGTTTACGTGCACCCCTAACGTCCCCCCGATCCCACAAAATGCATTCTAGGTTGACATTTCTAGAGTACAAACTGCAACTAGGGAACTCTTGAAGTCTGACACAAAATTGACTCCTTGTTAATGGCTCAAAATGACAAATTGAGCAAAAAATAATGATTTTTTTTTGTTAGCCTGCTAAATCTTGACCCTAAAGTGATCTAGAACTACCAAATGGGAATGCTCAAAGGTTGAGTTTCTGCTGCGGTATTTTTGTATTACCAATTTGTGAAATTTAAGAAAATATATAAGCAAGCCCTGATGGTGATTTTCCACTACGGTATTTTCAGTACTTTTGGACTATAAGTTGTCAAACTCACCGCTACGGTATTTTCGATATTTCCGGATAACTTGTTGCCTAAAGGTACCGAAAATATCATAAACGGAAACCCGCCCTACGTTGCTAATCGAATATTTCGGGG
The DNA here is from genome assembly GCA_036023075.1 of Gaultheria prostrata. Classification (NCBI taxonomy): domain Eukaryota; kingdom Viridiplantae; phylum Streptophyta; class Magnoliopsida; order Ericales; family Ericaceae; genus Gaultheria; species Gaultheria prostrata. The sequence continues at coordinate 55,358 of JAXBDA010000619.1, read as the reverse complement.
TAAATATGCAATATATTAAAGTTGTAGGGTTATATTTGTGAAATTTAAGTATCTATACATGGCTGAGCCCTAAATTGGTAGTCCATCAGAATCTCCAGAACCTCCCCTAAAATCTGTAAATCGGACGTAGCTCAGCAGCTCCGGCGACGATTTGCTGCTTCGGCAACGGTAAGTTTAGATACATCTTTGTGTGTCTGTGTGGTAAGTGTAGATATTTTAGCCGGAAAAAACACTTGTTTGCCTTCTCAAGCTTAACCATAAAGCTTGAGTTTCCAGTCGGAAACGTTGTAGCTTCTTTCTCGGTAAACGAGACAAAAAAACCTGATTTGAATCCACAGTTTAGTTTTGTTAGACTTGTTTTTTTGGGCACCTAGCCATTAAGAAGAGAAAAGAAAAAACTTCACTTTTAGGGCACCCTACTTATGGAATTTAGGTGGGCACATTTTTCTCTAATTGGCGTATCGTGGCATTGATTAGATTTCCAGACACTTTCTCAACGGAGTTGTATGTTTCAAGTCGTGTTAGTTTATGCGTAGAGTTTCTGAATGACCTTATTGTCTTGTGGCAGCAAGCATATATTTGCCATCATGTCTTGGTGCACGATCGAATCTGATCCCGGTATGGTTTATTACGTTGTTCATTCTAATGTTTGCCTCTCTAAATTGTCTCTACATTTTTCTTAAGTTGTTAATGTGTTTACTTCCCTTATGAAAGTAACTGCGAGAATCGTGCCATATATCTCATATCCAAAACTTTGAGCCGAGGTGAGAACAATTCACCCAAAAAAAAATGGTGGCGGTAACCATCTATGAACTGGTCCATGTTGCTTTCAAGTTTCAAGCATGTGGGATGCATAATAGGTTAGCTGCTTGTACAAGAAAATTAATGTTGTGAAACAGTATCTTCTGCCTCGGCCTTAGTGACGAGAGATACGTGGTATGGATTTTAGGAAGATTAATATTAAGTGACATTTGAGGAAGCTTAATTGATTCAAAACTCTCTAGTCTTTGCCCCTGGAAACCAGGCTATTTCTGCAAATGCTTCATATTTCTCGTGTTTACTGGAGTGTAAGAACATAGCAAATTACCACTCTTGTGATTAATCCTCTTACTCCCTCCGTCCCAAAATGCTCCCTCCGTCCCAAAATGATAGTCCATTTTGGGATTGCGTGCCATTTTCAACGGCTTATATATTTTAATGTGAACCTCAAAAAATATCCATTATCGATCTTGTTTGATAGATCTCATTGAGAACTTTTATATGGTGCAAAAAAAATTCAAAAATTATTTTGATAAGAGCATGTTTGGCCGCCCACTTTTTGATTTTTCCACTTCTCCTTTTCCATTTTTGGGTGTTTGGGAGCCTTGGGCAAAACAGCTTCTGGCCAAAATGATTTTTCCATTTCTAACAAAGGAGAAGAGAAGTAGAAAAGAGGTGAGGAGCTCCTTTTCAATTTCTACTTCTGGGTTTCTCTCATCTCTCTCTCCCAAAATGCATTCTGCACGTTTCTCCCAAACACTCATCCCAAATTCAAAAGTCATTCTGGCCATAATCCAAAAAATCAAAAAGTCAAAAAGTTAAAAATGAAAAGCTGAAAAGTAGGCTCCCAAACACCCTCTTACATTATTTTTTAGTTTAAAAATTACACGTAGTTTCGTAGTGGACTATCAATTTGGGACGGAGGGAGTAATATTTTCAGAAAAGGATACATCTACCCACCTCAATTTCTTGGGATACAAGGCGTAGTTTTGTTTGGTTTTGTTAATACTTTCGTAAACAGAAATGGCATTGACTGTTTTGTCACCCACTATGTGCTTAGTTTTATGGTTATCATGGGGAAAACTTCTCACATTAATTGAGTTTGCTGGCATAAGTTGCTATCAGCAATCATTGAGGATAATACAAGCAAGATGAAGGTTTATATCCTATGTAACACGGTCTCAATTACGCTTGTGTCTAAGTGTCATATTCGTCTATTTTTCATCTCGTGGACACAAATCTACTATGATACAATAAAGGCTAATGGAGGAAAAAGCTTCCTTAGGATTTTACTGTTTTGGAAATTATGTCAAACACTTTGTAGACTTATCTCAGTGATAATATATTATGGTACAATATATGTCGATGTCGAATTCATAGTGATGGTATGAATTTACCTCAAGAATACTTTGTACGTATATCTCAAGCCTTGGGAAACCACACTAGTAGCAGTAGGCAATGTAGAATTTCTCATAACATCCTATGAAATAGTCAGATATCAATGTCAGTTCATGGGCTTATTCAGAAATACATGGTACCCTTAAGCCTCCAAAGTATCATGGTATCCTTGAGACAGGCATATCTATATGCTGTCTCAATGATACTATACAAGGAGAGCTCTCGATATGGTGCCCTTGTTGTCATTTACAGACCTTGTAATGGAATAGAGCACCACCTTCTATTAGCCAGCGTGGTAACTTCAACCACTTGCCCCGGGGTGTTGCTTAACGCAAGTCCTCAATAGGTGGAGAGGTGCTGTGGTGCTGTCTCTTGTTGGAGAAAATAGTCATAGGAAATTAAAGGAAGTAGAGACACTTAGCGTCCATCATCTCTACTAATTTTTGAGGTACAAATTGTTTTTTATCCTGGTTTAAACTTTAAACGTCCTGATGATCTATTTTCCTTGGTCATTTTCATTGTTGAGACTCTGGTTCCCATTTCAGGTGTTTTTACGGAACTTATACAACAGATGCAAGTAAAAGGGGTGCAGGTAAACTTGGGAATTCTCACTTTCTTTTGCTATGTTTGCTGTGCATCATTGTTTCAGAAATTGTTGTTTAATATGTCAGTCTTTATGATGTCATTTTAAGGACGTATGTCTGTTTTTTAACATGTTTGACATTCTAGAGTTTGAGTTAGATTTTAGGTGCATGACAATAGAAGGTATGGCAATGAGGTTATGTCTCTAAGAGTGACAGTTCAAGCTGTTTGGTATGAGCTCCTTTGATTTTGTGTCTTCAACCCTGTTTCCCTTTTTTTGAACACTTTGATTCTTGTTCTGTATAGTTGTGAGCTAAGTTGTTACTAAAGTTGATTTTGGAATGAAAGAGTCTTGATTTTGCGCCTCTAATGTGTATGGACTACGGACTCTTGATCCTATTACTCGTTTTTAGATATACACTGGTTGTCTGCCCTCCTGCTTACCATTCTGCATTCATACATTCGTGCAGGTTGAGGAGTTGTATTCGTTGGACCTTGATTCTCTGAATAACCTAAGGTAATTTTTTGTAAAGATTGCACTTCAATTTCCATCTTGTTTCATGGCTCTACCTAATCATCTTTGTTTTCTTCCCTAAATTTACAGGCCAGTGTATGGGTTGATATTCCTTTTTAAATGGCGTCCGGGGGAGAAAGATGACCGTCTTGTAATCAAGGATCCCAACCCGAACTTGTTCTTTGCCAGCCAGGTTAGGTTCTATTGTATCTCTGGCATCATTGTGATCAGTTTCTTAACCTTCTAGTTTTCCCCTTAGTTTTGATTTCTGCCTTTTTGTTCAGAGACTGAAAGTAGTATAACAAAATGAAGCCAAATTCAATAGATTATCCAAACGAAGCCCATCTTTCCCAGATCGCAGTAAAATATAGAACTTTATGATCGAGTTATAGTACTCTTGCAGGTTATTAACAATGCATGCGCCACCCAAGCTATCCTGTCCATTCTCATGAACTGTCCAGATGTCGATATTGGCACCGAATTATCTGCACTAAAAGAATTCACAAGAAACTTTCCACCTGAGCTCAAAGGTTTGGCTATCAATAACAGTGAAGCCATTCGCGCAGCCCACAACAGTTTTGCAAGACCTGAGCCTTTTGTTCCAGAGGAGCAAAAGGCTGCTGGAAAAGATGACGACGTGTACCATTTCATAAGCTACATACCTGTTGATGGTGTGCTATATGAACTTGACGGATTGAAGGAGGGACCCATTAGTTTAGGGCAGTGCCCAGGCAGTCAAGGTGATATGGATTGGCTGCGGATGGTCCAACCAGTAATTCAAGAACGGGTTGAGAGGTATTCACAAAGCGAAATAAGATTTAACTTAATGGCTATCATAAAAAACAGGAAAGAAATGTACACAGCTGAATTAAAAGAGCTTCAGAGGGGGAGGGAACGGATTTTGCAGCAGCTGGCGGGATTACAGTCAGAGAGACTAGTGGATACCAGTCGAGTGGAAGCGCTTAATAAGCAACTTTCAGAAGTGAATTCTGGGATTGAGGCTGCTACAGAGAAGATCCTAATGGAAGAGGAAAAATTCAAGAAGTGGAGGACGGAGAATATTCGGAGGAAACACAATTACATTCCCTTTTTGTTTAACTTCCTCAAGATTCTTGCTGAGAAGAAGCAATTGAGACCTCTTATTGAAAAGGCCAAGCAGAAAACATCTAACCCGAAGTAAGGAGTGTTCCGATTTTCCTTCGTTCGGTGATACATTGATTGGAACTTTTCTGATCTTTTTGAAGTTATGGATCTTTTAGGAGAGTATCAGGCTTCTCTTTTCTCTGAATTGTTACAGTCTGTAATGCATTATTTTCCTATGTAACGGTATTTCATCCACGTAGTTCCACATGGTCTGTCTCCGATGCTAAAATTCGTTACGATGTTGTGGAAATTCAAAGATTCCTGTTTTCTGTTTTGTTGCTTCGTGTTAATTTCAAAAGATTGATGATAGCTTCATTCTGTACGCCATTTTTGTTGTTCAAGCCTCGAGGTATTCTAATTTCTGATGCTGTGAGTGACCCGAGTCATCTGACCCCTTTAGGTCATCCTGCTGTCAAATTTCTGTCTTGATATCTGGAATTAATATATATTTTCTTCAGTGCACGACAATTAGGCACATTTAAGTACATTATCTTGTTTATTAATGTAAATTTCCAAGATGGACACTTCAACGGGGCTGATCTGCTCATTACCTGATACCTGTGTTAATATACATTGTCTTTGATTGACTGCAGTTAGGCACTTTTTAATATATTAATATCTTAACAAGCAGGTAAATGATTTTCACACTCCCTTTTTATTTATTTGCACTGCCTTTTTTTTTTTTTTTTTGATTCACTTGAAACTTGAAAGTGTCATATTGCCCTTTATTTGGAGAAAGTGACTCAAGAAGAGTAGGGCTGCAAACAAACCGAGCTACTCCTGAACAACTCGTGGCTCCGCTACTCGGCTCGTTTAGTAATTAAGCTGAACTCGAGTTTTAGGCTTGTTTAGAAAACGAGGCGAGCTTTACACTCTAAAGCTTAGCTCGGCTCAACAAAGTTCAGTTCGTTTGTATTGGTTGGGCTCGTTTAGTAGATAAGCATGGCTCGGCTTGTTAATGGCTCGGCTTCGAGCTCGACAAAGCTCGGCTTGTTAAGGGCTCAGCTTCGAGCTCGACAAAGCTCGGCTCGTTTGCACAATTGCACCCCTAAGTCAAGAAGTAAGTGTAGTTTAGTAATTTCAATGTGAATAAAGACAAGAAAGAGGGTGCAAATGGATAAAAGGGGGTGTGAAAATCATTTTTCATGAGAGAACTTCCAAAATGAAAACTCCTTGTTTCCCATTCGATAATATCAAATGGGAATCCCATAAAATCAACCCATTTTTGGGAAACAAGGGGGGCTGCCTTTTTCGCCTTTTCTGCTTACACTTACAAATGTGCAGAAAATGATATGCAGCAGCAATCTGAAAAAAATAGCCATAGATGCACGTTCAAAGATGATGTATTGCGACTGTTCAGTCTTGTTCAGAGATGCAAATGAAACTGTCCTGTATCAAGACAAACATGGGAGGGAGAATGGTAAGGGTGAATCAATCAGTTTTAAAGATTTGAGACTTGGAACTTCATTAGTCATGGTCATGCCACCTTAATCAAATCCGAATGCGATATTCATTTCAAAGAATGGATTGATGAAAAATTGACCCGGAAAAATCAACAATGTTCCGTAGATCATGTAGAAATCATGTCACCTGCTCAATCTCGAACGAACCAAATTTGACAGTTGTGCAGGAAGTAAATAAAAGTGTTCCCAAAGAGTTTTGATGAATGTACATGTTGGAATGCAAACGCAGGCCAATGCTGTAAACACGAGAGAGAGAGAGAGAGAGAGAGAGAGAGAGAGAGAGAGATTGATTTATGAACAGTTCCCTCCTGAAGACCATGTTATCCCGAAAGTTAATATATTGCATGATCATGAAACCAAAGTACGATCAGGGTGGCAGAAAAGTGCTTATTATTAACCTCACAGTTCTCATGCTGATTCTGGCATAATCCACATGCACACGGAGGCACAGAACATCTTGGAAGATGCACATAGCAGAAAAACACTATATTTACAAAAAGCAGTCAGCTCAGCGGTCTTCGAATGGTAAAACACCATCCCAAAGCTTAACAGCTTTTGATTGTTTTCATCATCATCTAGTAGCCACCATGGATGAATGCATTCAAACGGTCCAACTCCTCCCTATGCTCACTCACCACCGCCCGAACCACGTCTCCAATTGACACCATGCCTATCATTTCCTTGTCATCGATCACTGGGATGTGCCTGATGCGTTTGTCTGTAACCAACGAGAACTCAACCCAAGCAAATATTAGATTACATATATCATAATTTTTTAGCTGTGGAAAAAGTCGATAATGTGGGTATCTTGTATGTAACCTGTCATCAGTTGCATTGCCTTCAAAACTTTGGTGTCAGGTGTGACTGTGATGAGCTTGTTCTGCAAGCACCAGATGATACAAGGAGAGAATTTGCTTTAAATTGTACAAATAGACAAGGGGATTGGAAGATGGAAAGACCGGGAAAAAAACCGGTGGTACAACTTAATACCTCTTCAGTCATGATGTCTCCGACTTTGGTCGACTTGGACGATCTTCCCTGTACTATGATCTTCCTGAGATAATCTGGATCCAGAAATTTGTGTTAGACAACCACTACATCAACAATTGCTTTTTATCACATCAATTGCAGCATCTAGCCAAGTGCTGATGTAGAGATAGTTACATAAAACATGCAAAACAATTCCTTCTGGAAATAGCTTTCCAGCACCCAGAACATGCATCATTACACTGATGCACTGTGGTCCAAAACCAACTCGAACAACCATACAATTAATCACTGAACACTGACACTGTAAATTACGGTCTAAACTAACACCAGAGATGGATAGTTGGCCTTCAGGGGTAGTAAACAAGTGTACTAAGTTACCAACCAAAATCACACACAGGCAGCAATAAGCATAACTATCCAACAAGGATGGGTTTAGAACTTTGCACTAGAAGCTGCACTTTTGCTCAGCAAGTTACTATCAGAGTATCAGTTCTTAAGATTGGATCTTGACAGAATAAAGTGAAAGTTGAAATTTGCAAACCCCATAACCAGTGGAAAACAACTCCTACCATTCCAACAGGGTGGACACTGTGCTTCAAACATTTCCAACGATTATGAGAGTATATGAAGACAAGGTAATTTTCAGTTACCTCTCTCCGTGATGATCCCAGCAATCGACTTCTGCTCCCCAGGTTTCACGACAACCAATGCTCCAACATTGTGTTGCGTCATCTGAAATGGATAAGATTTATATACTCATAACATCAAATGCTTGTCATGTAAGCAAAGAGTATACACAAAAGAACATCAGCGTATCTATGACAGGTACACATCCTATGCTCATGCACATTCTGTATTCCATCGGTGTATTCACTATAAAATGGACAGATCACAGATGTATGAATAAAGCATATAAAGATATCCTTTCAGCTGTTCTGCATATATCTGAATAAAAGAATGAGATAGTCGTGAAATGTAAAGGAAGATGATACATACCGATTTCACAGCATCATAAACAGTGTCCTCTGTAGCACACCAGAGCCAGGAGCCATCGGCGCTTTTACCTTTGGCTTTCAAGATGTCCGAAATGGTGGTGCTTTCAAAACCATGCTCTTCCATGCGAGCCGAGGCAACAGACTCGTAGCGAGGAAACAAAAGTGGGCGTACTACTGGATTCACCAAACGAATGTGTTGCAGGACTGCATTCTTTAGGACACCCCCATGTGACAGCACCTTCTGGATTCCCCCTTGCATTTTGTACCTGTTTCAAGACAATTAATCGTTAGAAAAATGAAGTGCGACAATATTGTTCTGCGTTCACCTGCTGAATGGCTCTAGCTTTCCAACTAAAGAACGAAGTCCCCGTGGTACACAGTAACTGTTCCAATTTGCCAACTAGGAAATGCAATCAAAGATGCTATCAAATTCTTGTGAAAAAATATCTATTAAAAAAAATGTGTTGGTAATGGTACAGGACATGAAACACAAGTGTTTAACGAGAGGAACTACATTCATTAAGTGATCCGTCTTGGTTAATCAAACCATATGTCCAAGATTTGGTTGTACAATTCTGAGGCTCAGTTGGGTTGTTTTCAGAATCATTGTAAAAACTTGTTATGGGCAGTTTTCTAAACTTGTGTTCCGCCAATTTTTTCATACTACAAGAAATGTTCTTAAATTTTTGAAAACCATTTCCGCTCAAAATAAAGGGGATATGAAATGGATTGATTTTTTTTCCAAAAACAGTTCGCGAACGATTTGGATCACTGTTACAAGCTATTCCTTTTGTTTCCTCTTCTGTTTTTTTTCCTTTCCCAAGTCACGGATCACATAAAGAGAAACCACAAAATATGCCTTGAGATCATCCCACTGATGAGGCAACAACAAAGAGGCAAAAACCATCACTGTTATGGGCACAAAACTAGTCTATCTTCATTCTCCTTACCTTTTTTTTTTCCTTTTGTTCGTTTTTCTGAATTTTTGTTAAATTTGCATTATATTTTTATGGATTAATCATCCGTCTCAACAAGGAGAGTCTAAAACTAAAAAATTATGGCCAAAAGCAAAAAAAAAAAGTTCAGACGTAAAAATACCAAACTAACTGTCTTTTTTTTTTTTTTTGTCTAGGTGTCGTTTTATATGAACTTTTTTCACCTTCAGTTCACATTTTCATACTTTCCTGATTCCTCTACTCAATCAGAATTAGTCCAAGAAAAAAATACGAACAGCTAAACAAAAAATGATGAAACGAAAAAAATACTGAAAAAAAGAAGTCATTATACAAAAAGTTTAGGAGAAAGGAAGAAGTTTCTCAACTATCAAGACGCGTTTCTCAACCACATCCGTGTAAAATTCTGAATCATCAACCCAACAAGGTTACAAGCATTTATCAGCTTTCCAAATCACTAATAATCGAACATTTCTCAAATTTTTCTTTTATAAGTCAACATTTCTCAAATTATTTACCCGCAATATCAAATCCAAGAGGCCGCATCAAACAACAATCAAAAACCAAATCCATACACCACTACATATTTATAAGTACATAAACCTGTAATCATCTCGCGGTATCGACAAGTGATCCCTTCAGAAAGATCCACCTTCGTATTTCGAAACAAATTACAACGTATATGTATTACATGCTCATGTATACGTACATAGATTCGATGAAAATAGGAGGAGGAGGCTACCTGATCTGAGATCTTCACAAAGTCCAGTATCAGAATTCAGAGGAGAGAGAGAGAGAGAGAGGAGAGAGGAGAACGAGTGTACAACTAGCAAGTGTGATTATTTTCCTCACATATAGACCGGCCTCTCGAATCTCTGAGTTTATCCACCAAATTTTTTTATTACTATTTCTGTCCAAATGTCACCTTAATAAGAAGGATTAAAAGCTCCTGATCAAAAAATTGATCCAAAAAAAAAAAACTCTTGATCAAAATGAAAAGGTACCAATTTGACGTAAGGGATTAATTTTTTTCTTTATCCAATTTTTATTTGCCTTTATTAGTACTGTGTTGTTGTTTTTATTTTTGAAATTATTCGTTTGTCTTTACGGAAAAAATCTAAAAGACAAATATTGCGATCATAATTTTATTTAAAAATTCACTGAAAGACAAAAATAATTGGAAATGATAGACATTTTAGATTATATATTTTAATTGAAAAACGATAGATTTTTGGACTATGTTTTTCTTCGTTCAAATAAATTTGTTTTGGTTAATAATTGTTTAGTACTTTATGGATTCTTCTCGTCGAGACGAAGTAATAATTCTTAAAAAAAGTAATGCAAAAATAACAAATGTTTTAAAAAACAGAATAAAGACAGAATAAAATCTGGTTTAATTATTAAGTGAAAACATCCCTAAGCTTCTTTCCAATTTTTTTAGGACTCAACAAGGAACTGAACCGCTCTGTTTGGATCCTTTTAATTCGCTTTCGAATCTACGTCGATGTTTGAAATATTCCAATTTTTTGAGTTGGTTTAGATCGACAAAATTCTACCTATTGGATAACTTAATACAGTATATTACTTTAGTATACACGTATGTAAGAAATTAAATATACTACTCCAATAGTCATTGAAATTCATCTTTCTCAAAATAGATTTGTTACAAAATGTCAAACCGTATACGTCACCATGATTTTGAAAAAGTATATTAGACGATATTTGATTTGCGTTATTGGTCTACATTAAGGAAGTTATTGATGAACTCTAAAAAGTGAACGATTTTGATCTAAGCCCAAAAAACTCACAATCGTTGTAAACCGGACGGAGACTCCTTGTAAAAGTATATTATGCTACTCTTCACGCTTAATTGTAACACATTAAGTTTCCGCTTTACCTAAATTTTTTTTGTAAAATATCACTTGGACACTTGATATGTCGTAGTTATTACCACTTTACCAGAACAAATATCAAGTTAATCACGAGATTCTTGTACCTACGAAAAATTTTGTGCCTGAAATTAGGAGCTTATCACATAGTATTCACATGATTCTTGATCCATAGTTGCATTTTGCCTATTTTTATACTTTTGCGTTTGAGAATTATTAATGACAATCCAAGTGGATGGGCTCTGCACCCATCCGAACCTGGTCTCATTCCAATGTGAGTGTTTCTCCACCACATATTTATGTAGACTCCAACGCTAAATGTGTGACTTCTACACAAATGAAAAAGATCCGTGAAGCGCCACGTAATGGTACTCCAAAAACACTGCATGAGCATCATAAAATTCGTAACACACGGTAACAGCCTTAAGCATCGATGATAGCCTTAAGCATCGAGGATAGTTGACTCATTATAATGTTCGAACCATGAAAATCATAAATCTTTTCAACTTTTTTCGTGGAGTAATGATTTTTCCCATTAAGAAGAATCCAAAAAGTTACACATTCCAAAAAAAAAAAAAAAAAGACTAAAATAAAGTTTATTGACAAAAGCAAGTCAATCTAAGAACAAAAATTAAGACATTCTAAATTACTTATCAACCTCTCAAATAAGTACCCTCCGTCCCTTTTTATTGTGTAGACATTTCCATTTTGGACTGTCTCTTAATAAATATGTGTTTTGAAAAGTTAGTGGGTACATTTTCTATTTTGCCCTTAAAAGTAAATTTCTTTTTGAAAAGTTAGTGGGTATTATTATATTGATAATGGTAAGTAGTTGAATGTAGATGTAAAAGTTGTAAAAATTGATGAGAGAAAAAATAAGTTGAAATTAGGATGCAATACACTTAAAAAAGGGACGGAGGGAGTATAATTTTTTTGAAGATCCATGAGCACAGATTTTTTCGGGAATGTTGGTATCAAATTTCCCATCCATCATCCTCAGTTACCCCAAGTTGTGTATTCTATTCCTGGTTTAAAAAAAAAAGAATTTGTGTATTCTCTTGGTATTAAATTGCTGTTAATTTAGGGGTATTGAACTTCACACACCCCTTTTGTTTTTATTAGGGTGAAATTACTAAAATACTCCTCCATTTTATAATCTCTAGGGGTGTAGATGTTGAAATGGAGGGGTATTTTAATAATTTCATCCTAATAAAAATAAAAAAAGAATGCAAGTGTTGAAAATAGGGTGTGAAGTTCAATTCCCTTAATTTGGTGTATGTTGATTGCAAAGGGATACAGTGGGGTGCATCTGATCCATATTCCCGTAAAACTTAGAAAAAAGCAAAGGACGTGGGGGATAACAGTGGAGTGATGACACTGACATTGGAGTTATAGATAAGATCACAATGACGGTCCCTGCTGTGCACATGCACAGCATCTTGTGGTACGGATCCGGCCGTTTATTCTGAAAATGCACTGTTTGAATTTAATTCAAGCAATTGACAATTTGAATTTACATGAGGTTTGGATTAAATCCGAATCGTGCATTTCTACAATAGATGGTTAGTCTTGTCCCGCACCACACGGTGCCCTGCACATGGTGCATAGCAGGAACAATAATATCGGTCCGGCTAATGTGTGCTCACTGAGTAGAGAATAATATACACGAAAAAAACAAATAGGAACAATTTCAATGCACCTTTCACAAATATCAATATACGGCGGATATTAATGTACTTTTTATGAAAGTTGGATATACCTTTTTTGCTATTATCCATAGTCTAGTAGGCTTAGCATTTTCCTAATAATATATGCTTAGATCCCCTAAACCAGTGTACAAGTGGACGGTCCAAGATCGGAGGATCCACTCCTGTTTTAATTATATGCTTTTTGTAGTATTTTTTGTTTAATTACTACGTAATTGTTGCTACTTGGTACTATAAGTCAATTCATGTCACACTCAAAAACCCCCATACTTGCGACATCTCATCGAGATATTAGGTATTCGCCCTTATGATAATGAGTATGTATTTATTTATTTAGTGATCTTGGTCCCTCTATTAATCCACATTCATGTAAGATTTAGGGTCATAAACCCCATAAGAATTTGTGATGATTACGCATTCACATATATCGCACAGTTACGTGGTGCGTAAGATCACTCCCTACCACCCTCTACCATTACACGTTTCGAAGCTGAGAGCTCATTCCAGAGCAACTGACTTAAAGATTTTGTAGTTTTATTTTTACTAAACCGGCTTAAGTTGTCTTTTCTTGGATGTTCCTCAAAATATTTGGGTAAAAACCATAATTTTACCAAATTTCGATTCCGCTCGTCGAGACGAACGTATAATTATAAAAAATTTGACGCAAAACCAACAAACGTAAAAACAAATTTTTGAATAAAGACAACTACAAAATCCTTAAATCAATTGCTCTAGAACGGACTCTAAGTTATGAACCCCATGAGAATTCGTGATGAAGAAAGCGGTGCAACACACACAAAGAGCACCCAATAGTTTTTTTTTTATCAAACAAAATTATTGAATACTCCGTATATAAGAAATCCCTGGTACATCGAGACGAGGGAGAGAATTCAACCGAAGGTTGAATAAGAGACAAAAAAAAAAGAAAAAGAAAAACCACCCATTTATGGATCAAGCAAAACAGCCAAACACCTCAAACACACAATCTTCCGTGGAAACTCGGCCTCATCTACACTAACCATGCCAAAACAGTATTACGGAGTATTTTTTATGACAAGCCATTTCATTGACCAGAGAGTTTGGCTTTATCGCTCCATTGAATGATTGAAATATAAATAAAGGATTAGGGAGATCTCAATCAGCAGAGTTCAGTTTTTGTTAAAGTATCAGAAATCAGAACTCCCACGTTCGTAATTCGATCTGTTATTTTAAAGAAATCATTGAGAATATCAGCTTCACTAATAAATAAATTTATTAGTTAGAGACCCATAGGCACAATTAAAATATGTTCTTAAAAAGTACCACCTGTGGAAAAAATTCACCCTCCTAATAATGAACCTTTTCCAAGTGACCACTAATTGGGTTGCCCATTGCATGTTGTAACATCACACAAAAGATATGCAATACTTGAAATGAACACCCTTGTCAAAAAGAAGAAAAACCCACATAATGTTTCCACCTAAGTAGGGTGGGCGTCGCGTCGCGTCGTGTCATGTCATCTCGTATTCGTGTCAGAATTTCCTCAACCCTAACCCGATCAGTTTAGCTTTTCGTTTCGTTTCGTTTCGTATCGTGCCGTGCTGTGTCGTGTCGTATTCATGTTCCGAGTCAGAAATAGCCGACCCTAACCTGCTAATTACGTGTCTCGTTCGTGTCATGTTATCATGTCCTTTCATAAATTCCCACCCCGCGTCGTGTTCATGTTATATCATCTCGTGCTCGTGTCAGAATGCTCTCAACCCTAACCCAACCTGTTTAGTTTTTCGTGTCATTGTCTTGTCACATTCGTGTTCCGTGTTAGAAGTAGCCGACCCTAACCCGCTAACTTTGTGTCATGTCGGAAATTCCCACCCCTAAATATAAGTTGTTCAGCGAGTGCACAACTCCAAATCTGGACAGTAAATCTATGAACGTGAATCGTATCAATTGTTGAGTTCGCCATTTTATTTTTATGGGCAATTGTTGAACTCGCCATACACACTCTAAATGACAATTTCTGATGTGCGAGAGAGAATCAAACTACCAAGTGCTAATCAAGAGGCACCATCAGGAAAACAGCCAGACTGGTAATTTATAAGTGTGCCAGTGTCTAGTTTCCCACATCTTTCTTCCATCACTAATAGCATTTCATACACGCTACTTATGGTAAACAAGGATGGCAACCGATGTCAATTATAAATAGCTCAATTTCCATTCTAACGAATTCTACAGCCTTGTAGGGGGGGAAACAAATAGAAGTTCCATATTGCCAAAGAAATAAACCTAAAGAGCGTTGCAGCAGCTGGTACAGCCCCACAATTAATGACAACTCCACATAAAATACAAAACTGGTTCTTTGATATGCATCAGAACGGAAAAATCAAAACTCAATGCGGTGCAGAGTTGCTTACATTGATGAGCTTTAATCAAACCGAGAATGGTATTCCAGCCTTCAATCCTATTCTCCAACCGTCAGCCCAAACCCAAATTTGTAGTCTTTCTTCCTGTGATCTATCTGCAAGGTAAAATGTCCAAGATTTGTCAACAATAGCCACTAAAGCCTTGTTCGTTTGATTGGACCAACAGTGAAGGGATTTATAATCATATATGAGAAGTAATCCCATTGGGTTAATAGTGAGGAAATTTAATACATATCTCCCCAAGGTACTGCATATCCTATACTTTGTGGGATAAAATAAATACAAGGTATATTTAATCTAGCCGCAAAACTTCTAACCAAACTGAGGCCCCAAGAAGGAAAGGAAGAGAATTAGAAAATATAGGATGGAAATTGTGATTCTCACCTCAGCAGAAAGAATAAAATTAAGACCCATACTCAACCGCTCTTCCAGTAAAGCAGATGTGCAGCCATTGGAATCAATCTTCCCCCTAAGACGGCACTGCGACAAGAAGATGAAATAAGTTGATGACAACGATAACTACTTGCATAATGAAGTTAAGCCGCTAAGAGATAACTGGATGCAAAAATCAGGGACTGCATAAGAATCATGCATGGTAAATCTACAAGAAAGACCAACACAATATGGTTTCAATTTAAAGTCAACAGGATCTCGATTTGAAGTACATAAACAAAGATCAACAGACCGAGCAAAGCTATTTCCATATAGTAATCATCTCAATGCATCTATTAATCTATTCCATCACGGCGAATAACATGGCGTGCACTGCATACAGAATCTTTCAGTTTACCACCTTGTTCCATTTGGGGTTTTCTAATAAGATGGACAATGATGAGGGATTTTCTATGGGAAGGATGTGGAAAAGGCAAGAAGGATCATTTGTTAGTACTTAGTCGGGGTATTGGGGGTATTGTTTAGTTAGGGCGATTGGGGTATTGTTTAGTTAGGGCGATAATTATGGAGAAGATAATGGTGCTTGGTAAGTGGTTCTCGAGATTTCCAACAGGAAACTGAGACGTTATGGTAAGTGTAAGCTAATATGATTGAAAAATAGCACAGGTTTGTTTTTATATCTAATAGTCCTTCAGGAGTAAATTCACGTTTCTTAAATAGAGAAAGTTTGAGCCAATAATGGAATATACATAAATGCATTAATGAAAGATGCGCTCAAGAATGATTCTTAACCAAATACATGACGCGTTTAGAAATTTGCAATCACAGAAGTCACCTGTCGGAGAATGTAATCATAGCCAAAGCTGGACGTGACATCTCTTGACAGGTAATTGTACATGAATTCAGATGCCAAAGAAACCTGAATGGAACGAAACAGAATGATAAATGGGCATTAATAACAAAAACAAGAAATCAGTCAACCATCTAACCTTCTCAGATACTTTTTGAACATAGCTCAAAGCAACCATTCCAGTGCTAGCAACTTGCGCAGTGGAAACCTGCGGCAAAAACGGGAATTATAATTCCCTACATCAAGATTCCCTTGGGTTGAAACTAACCAAAATCCCTACATTAATCACTAGTCCCACAAAAAAGGAAAAAGCAATGAAAGAAATAAAAAAAGAAAGGACCAAAAAAGACCTAGTGGTACAAGGCTACAAGCAAGTAGGCAAAACTGATCTTTAAATCCTAAGACCAAAAAATTGAAATGAAACACACACTCATCAAATAGCATTCTAAAAGGTATGCGCCTACTCTACAAATAAACACAGGCAGAAAAGAAAAGAATGAGCTGAGAACTTCCAGAAGATGTATAGATCTAGAGTTTCATAGAATTCAAAAAATAGCACAAATTAGGTTCTTCATGTGCTGCACAAATGGATTAACTCCAGTGCTGATTAAATTTTCATATTTCAGGTCTAATGAGATAATTAGGATACCTCAACCATTAGGTAGGAAACTACGAATCACAACAATAAACATGCATGGATATGGCTCTCAAACAGAAACATTAAGGATAGGAAAATGACGCTTGGTCCAGAGGAGTAAATCTGTAAAAGCAATATAGAATAGGAAAATGACGCTTAGTCCAGAGAACAGCCTAGGAGAAACTGTAAAAGTAATATAGAGTCAAAATTGCATCTGAAAGCTGATCCAACATTCTTCAGGTTGGTCCAAACAAATTCCACAGAGCATAGTGGGGGAAGACCATGTAAAGTTCAATTGCAGACGAAGCCTGGTCTCAACATTCCTTACGAAATCCCATTGTGTCTTGCAATGAATGAATACATACACTTTACATTAAAAAGCTAGCTTGAACATTAGAATGCACTCCAGTCCAAGTTCCACAACATTGTTACATAGATAACAATCTTATGCCTTTTGGAGAATTGACAACAAGTCAGGGGAAGAAAAGAAAAACAAAGAAGATACATGACAGAAAGGATGGGTAGAACAATCAGTCAAACTCAAACTCTCTCTTGAGCATTTTCAGACGCAGTGCAGTACCATGAGACACAGGAGAAAAGTGATCTCACTCATCAGTATTATTATTTGCCATTACACGACAACACAAATTGAGATGAGAAAACACATGAAATAAACATAGCATGACAATCAGGCATTTAGTACCATCTTATCTGTGTTGTATCGAGCAGCATATCCAATACCGGACTTCCTGTGCTGACCAGTCCAAAATACTTCACCACCCAAAGATAAATGTGGGGTCACACTCTGCAACAAAAAAAAAAACTCTTAATACTAGGAGATGGGACTTAAACTATACATAAAATGGCATTGATTTCCCTCGGAGATCACGAGTGAGGGCTGCAATTTTCAATAGACTATCCATCTGAAAATATGGAAATTCCTACCATCAAAATAATAGAACAAAAAAAGGCCATAAAAAGGTAATCAAGAATTAAGAAAGAACATAGCAAAACGGATCAATAAATCTGGTCCAAAGAATGTTCCACAAAAAGGCATTTATAATATCATTCCTCTTATTACTTCACTCTGCTTCGCATGAATAGCAGATTGGGTATGTATTTCCCTTTCTCAACTATCTTCATTCTAGAGTGCGCATGGACATGAGAAAGGCTTTGTAGAGCAGGGGAAAAGGCTTTATCACACCAAAATCATGTAGTAGACATTATGCCTACATCAGCCACATGGCCCACATATCCCACTAAGATTTCTAAGCAAAAGGAAAGACAGACAATTCTTAGTCATAATGCCAATAAGTGAAGGCCTGCGTAGTCTGCACAGTTTAGAGGTTGTGTTTCTTTATATACGCATGAACACGGGTTAAGTAATACTACATGCTTGGGGGTGTAGAGTTTACCTGTATGTAACTGGCTCCAAATAAGGCACCATTCCCTAGTTGAAATTGAGTCCTATAGTCTTTGCCCTGTATGTATAAAATAAATCAAGACTATCCACAGCATTACTACTGAATAAAGTAATGAACCAAAGCCTTCTCAAGTTACTAAATAATGATATTGTTGTTAACAAGTACAAGAGAATTGACCTTGTAATCAAAATTGAACATGCCATGAGACATATGCGGCTCATTTATAAGCTGGAGAAAGAAACATGAGAAAGTTACTTCACTAGTTTACTGGGTATTAACATGTCATAAGCACCACAGAACCAGGGGAAAAAAAAACAGAACAGAGTCCAACAGTTAGATACTTACTTGAGCATTTGCCTTCAGAGTTAAGTTTTCAGACAGATCACACTTCACTCGTGCATTTAGCCTCCCATCTGTCATTATTCTCCCGAAAAGCATTAACTGTGGACAACATCCAATGATCTTCTGGTTAGATACACATTCATTCAAATACATTGGTTTCAGCACTTACATACCTTTGGATCTATGAAGTTAGCACCGAATTCATAATGAGCAGTTGGAATCTTAATGGTCTCAGAAGACTGAGAAGGAATCTCAGTAGGTCCCATGAATACACTGATAAGTGGTTGAAACGCGCCATAAAACAACAAAATCAATACACAATGATAAGGAGACAGAAATAATAACTGCATTAGAAATATTACTAAGTATTACATATGTATATCTATACATATAGGTGTTTGTGCATGTGGGTAAATATTGAAACTTAATTGAAATGTGAAGCCACCTGTGACTTAGTGAGAATCTAGGACTGAGTCCTTTGGTAAAATCAAAGCGCATCCCCTCAAACAGTTCTGGCTTTAAGGACACTGCAAAACCATTGTACGACATTAAATACCATCCAATGTTAGACAATAACATACCCCAGTCCCTCAAGCAACGCAATTGTTCTGCTCGCAAATTTCACATAACACCCATAGTCTGAGGTATGAACCCATAATTGAAATTTCACGATCCAGTAGCCCAATGAATTATCACAAACCTAGCTTATTTTCATTTTAGCCAAACTGTCCCAAACAGAAGTTCTTCCCAACCCTTATCCCATAAGATCACACTAAGCTCGCTTCCTTCACTTTAAATGTGTGCGCATGCATTATACTCCTATCTATTAGTACTATAAAGGGGACACCCCTCTTCATGTGAACAGTGGTTATGAAGCCAGCTCACACTTCTAGTTTCCTAAACTACCATTTTAATTACTCAAAAAAACTTGCAATAAGAGAACAACAAACTGACATCCTAATTTTCTTCTCCCCTCGTTTTTTTCACATTTCAGATTTCATAGCGGATTAATCTCGATTCAAGATTCTTCCATTTTCCTCTTTTGCAAAACAATTTCCATACGCATTGCATGTGCCTGGCATCTAGTACGCCCATATCCAAATATATGTATGGTAGGCATTCTTTCTCTTAAGAAGAAATTCAATAACAGATGACTGATTAAAACTCCTGATTTCCAAAATAACATGCACATTTGGAATTAGGGTTTTACACGCAAGCAGTTTTATCAGTCATACATTCTAGATAAGCTTTTTTACTTCTACTAATTGCCATCATACACAGCCAATCAAGAGTAAAGGTAAATAGCAAAAACCCAAAACGGTGTCGTAATTGGTCGATTGAATGAACTTACTGAGAGCTTCGCGTTGGATTTCTTCGTACGGGATGGGACAAGGCAAGTTAAGGTAATCGACTTTTTCCGGCTGGATCACAGCCGGCGGCGGCGCGACCGTGGGAGGGACGAGTGTGGCCATTTCGAGCTCCTGTTTCGATCGGGTATGGACCGGGTTGAAGCTCGAATACTCCGAAAGAAGAAGAAGAAGTGTGACTAATTCTTCTTCTTCTTCTTCTTCTTCTTCGACTGATGCGGCTAGAGAGATATTAGCTGTTTACTGGTTTCTGTGAAGGCAGCTGAAACCGAAGCAAAAACCCTGCCCCAAATGTCGAAAATCCCAGGGGGGCCTGTTTGGTTAAAGCCCAACTCGTTTCCTCTTTTGAGCATTTAAATTGGCAGCTTTTAGGGACCGATTAGCCCAATAATGATTAACAGAAATGTTAGGAGAGTAAATTTGTCAGCATAAATTAGAATTTGGGATCGACAATATTCACTCTTCTGTATTTTAACATCAAATATTGACAATGGCATTTATAATTTATGCATCAAATTATTATTATTTTTTTTTTTGGATAAGGAGATAGAAATATTATTGATGAACGCAACCTGATACATACCGAGTTTCTGCAAGCTGAAAACTAAATAACACATGCAACATAACGAAAAATTAAACAACATAGAAAAACAAACAACACAAAGCAACATAACGAGATAACTAAGTGGCGTCTCCATCATCGGTGTCCGGGTGAGGAACAAATGAGGTAAGCGCATACTTGGCATCAAATTTGATAAAACTTATCGGGTCATCTTTAAAGTATGAGAAGGCGATTGGAGAGTAGAAGATAAAAAAATTAATTTTCCAAAAATGACACTGTGCTGGTGGAATAATCTTGTACTCCCTCCATTCCATTTTTTTGTCCACTTTTTGACCTTGTAATGTTTCAAATTGTTTGTCCATTTTGAAAAATTCAAGATCAATTTTTCTAAAATCAGTCCACTAGACTGTCATTAAAGTTTAAAAAGTGTATTGAAATATGTGAAAAGTATATGAGAATGTGTAAAAATGTATAGAAAAGTGAAAAACTACACTGGAGCATGTGTGTGTGTGTGTTTTTTTTTTTTTCCGGCTTTTGTTTGCTTTAATGTCAACTCCGTGCAGCGTTAGTAGAAGAACCCTTCTATAAAAATACCCTCTTGGCTCTTACTCTTCTCCTTTGATTTGATTTGATGTGATAAGTGCAATATTTGAATTGAATGGCATTTTTGGAAAGTTTGGACTTGGAAAGTGTAATCATTATAGCATCTTCGCCCTTACCCAAACTCATAATCAAATTCAAAAATTGAGTTAGGGCCTGTGTTGGGCACCTCATTCTTGCCTTTTTTTCATTCTCATTTTTGCATTTTGCTTGTTTGGACGTCAGATTCTCCTAATGCATTCTCCAAAACTCACTCACAATTTTTGAGGTTAGAAGCAAAAACCCAAAATCTTCTCTTCCCTTCCTTTTCTCATTCTCATTTTCCATTATTGTTTTTCAGATTCTCCCCTTATTTTTCTCTCCCTTATCTACCCCTTCTTTAACGTTCTCTCTCCCTTTCAAAAATATGCTCTTTATAGTTCTAAAAATAGGAAGATCAAATAATATTTTCTAAAAAATGAGTTTTAAAAAAAAAATGGACGGGTCCCTTTTACAAAATATTTCCCAATTAGAATTTTTAAAAAAAATTAAAGTCTTCATTTTGACCAATGATGGTGTGTAAATCCGGTGCATATTTCCCATAATCCCAAAATTAAAGTCTTCATTTACGAGAAGTTCCTGTGTTGGCATGTTAATAAACAAGGGCAAATTGGTCAAAAATAATCCATAACTCATTTTTATCATTCTTCTCCCAAACACTATAACTTTTGCAAAAGGCATTCTGCACATTTCTTCCAAACACTTCTACCAGATTTAAAACTCATTCTGGTCATAATTCAAAAAGCTAAAAACCCAAAAACGAAAAGCTGAAAAGTAGGCTTCCAAACACCCCCTAAAAACACTCAAAACCCACCCACAGTCCTAGAATCAAACCCATATGAAATTCATTAAACTCAAATCCTTACCCAAATCAAAGAGATAACCAAGCCTTGCACCAAAATTCCAAAATTCCAACGGCTACTTTTTGGTGGTAGGAGGTGGTGCTTGCTGGTGGTCGACGTCGGTGGTGCTGGATTTTGGGCAGCGGCGGTGTTGGTCGACGGTGGTGGTGATGGTCGACATTGCTAGTGGCCATGGTGTCGACACTGGTGCTTAAATCCAGATATAGGGTTTACGAGAGAGAGAGAGAGAGAGAGAGAGAGAGAGACTGTGGTGGTGGTTGAGTCACCGAATAGGCGGATGGAATAACCTGGTTAAAGTTTGGGCGGTGGTGGCAGAGGTGGGTTGACGGCGTCCTTCGTCGAAGGAGGAAATCTGGTTGAAGACACGCTGGGAACACATTATATGGTGTATTGCACTACCTTGATTTCGACAATACATAGCTCGGATTTAATCCAAACAATAGATATAGATAGTTGCATTAAATTCATTGCTTGAATTTATCCTGAGTCGTTCATTGTCGAAATATATAATCAAATGATGCACTATACATCACCATCCCCCGATCCGTAGTAGTGAAGTTTGACATTAACACTGTACATAGAGTAATGCCGTGCGAGTACCTTTTGAGATTTTTGAACAAGAAAATGTGTGGATACAAAAGGGTGAAAAACTATACATAAAACAGTCAAGAAAACTAAAGGAGCACTTTCCCTGGACCATATCAAACCCCATCAAGACGCAGGGGAAGTGAATCATAGCTGTCATTTGCGTTGTTGGCTACTTGGCTTTGACTCCAATACCACAGTGTTAGCCCACACAGCTAACTCGGTTCTCGGTCCAATATTTCTTTGGACCAACGTTGCTATGGTACACCAAATGTATAAGGGAGATCTAAACCATTTTAAGAACTCATACTAACTATCAGAATCGTTAAATCTATTTAAAATATTCCCTCCGTTCCAAAATAAATGTTCATTTTTGGATTGCGTGTCATTTTTCAACGGTTTATATCTTTTAATGTGAACCTTAAAAAAATATGTATTATGAATCTTGTTTAATAAATTTTAATTAATTTTATTATACAAATTTTTTAAAATCATAAAAATTAGCGAACCTAAAAAAATATGCATTATGAATGTATAAGGTATAAAAAATGGTATACAATCCCAAAATAGACTTATTTTGGAAGGGAGTATTGTTTTAGTTTCTCAAATGATTTTAACAACTCTTTTTCTAAAATTATTTGATAAACTAGGCCTCATTCATTTTTTCCCACATAAATTCAGGAAGGAAAATCAATCAAGCATTTATAGATATCCGAATGATTGATTTTTTTACAAAAACTCTTATAAAACATGTTTAAAACAAAGTTTAAAATTTCCGATCATTTATGTGAAACCCCGAAATGACAGACTTGGTGTGCATTTGGGTGCCAATAACAAATACTAAGTTGGTGTGCGTTTGGTGGGCACCAAAGTGATACCCACGAACAACTCTCTCTCCCACGTCATATCAAATCACCAGTGTCCCAGCTTCGTTAACACTCTCTTCAATCGAAGTCAGTAGACAGAAAACAGTCGTCCTCTCCATCTGAACACGGTAGGATTGCATCGACTCTCTTTCACTCGTATTTTTTATTTCGTCATTGATTTCCGACTTCATTATACTGGTGTCACTGCTCGTGTTGCTGCTCTTCTGGGTTTGTCTTACATATAGATCCCCAGATTTTTTACGCCTTCGGATGATCACTGCAACGAATTAGGTTGCTTCTGTTTGATGGGAATTTATTGAATTTGAAAGACTTATACGTGTCTTTGATTTTTTTTTTTTTGAACTGCTATACGTGTCTTTGATTTTGCACAAATTATTGTTTTCTTAGGTTGCTTATGTTTCCTACGTCCCCACTGAAGGCGCATTATTGTTTTCCAGTTATGTATGTGCACAAAATTGTGTATATTCGTCATCTTTGCGATTCAAATTTGTTTATTAGTTTATTGGTTGTCCTCTTTTCCTCTGCGTTTGCATACCTGAACTCCGGTTGTGAATCGGATTGCGTATGTGAGTATGTCCGTGGGTGTAATTATTTTTGAGGATTTTACGCGAATGGAAGCAGGAACCTTCGTTTGACTTAGTAAAGTAGATCCCCCATTCTTGGAAAAGCATAAGAGCAACTCCAGCCCTGAACCTTTTTTTTTCCTCAAATTTGGTTCCAAAATCTGAGTAAAAGTTCAATTTGAGATTACCCGCTCCAGCCCGTGCTATAACGGTCATGCCTTACATTCATTTATCCTGAGGTAGGAGGATGTTTGTTGTTAAGATTGCTTGATTACATCAAATATTTCCCATAAACTCAAATCAAATACCCCAGCCCTTGGAAACCCAGGGGTACAAGCACTTGAGCTAAGAATTAAGCGGTTCTTCCTTACAGTTTTTCAGCATTATCTAAATGCTGGGAACGTATGTGGCTTTTACTAGAGTTTTTGGGCAAACCAAATTCCTTGCTGCCTCACTTGTATTTTCATGGATGAAGGCAATGCTTCCAACTCATGGCGTGCACAACACCTCTACAGGGGTGGCGTGCATGGGTTCACCAACGTAATGAGAATTATCATTCTTTTAGTGACAATGAACCCTTCCCCAAACTATAGAGAGGCAGATCTGGAATTCACAAGAAATTCTTACCCTGCCAAACTGTTCTAATCTGCTCCACTTTCCTCGTATCAAATTCGATGTCAACCCGCTTACTTGCTTTGGTTTTGCTGTGCTGTTGAATGATTGCAGAAACTGGTCAGTCAGTTTTTTTTGGGTAATCTGGACTATCTGGTTGTAAGGATTCCTTTTGATAAGTTTACTGTCTTCGGAGTCTTGAATTTCTATGCACATTTACCTCTAACTACAACATTTAATAAATCCACTTGGCAGGAGGTGAATGATTGGAAAATAGCAAATGAATCAGTTTGTAAATGCATTTTCCTTGCTTGAAGTGGATGTCCCAGATGACAGGGAACAGACAGCTACTGTAGAACCTACTGTTCATCAAGAAAATGGTAATGACAGAGGTTAAACTACACATTAATCTGCTATCTTTATCCATTTTCTTCGTGTGCTAATGCGTCATTGATACTTCCTTATGTATTAAAACTCAGATCAACTCAATTTTGTACGAGATTGATTTCTGGTGTCTAATCTGGCCTCAAATTATTATTGAGCTAGACCTTGACAGGCATTGTGGTTAGAATGGTGGCATGTTGTTCTAATGTAGTAATAAGTGTTGGGAAAATCTGATCCACAGCTATGGTCTCCATAAAAATGTTAATCTGTAATACCTGGTTGGGAGATGAATCCTAGAGATTTTTAATTTTAGTTTGCTGATCATAACTCTTGCCAACTAACTTCGCATTTCTGTTTTGAGTGTCTACTTGATGCCAACTAAAGTGTATTCATGTTGCAGGTAAGGCCAAGAAAAAGGGTGACAGCTCGGGAGAGACGATATTCACCAAGAGTGACAACGGGTATCAACAATGCCTAGAAATGGCTTCAGAACAGTACAAGTTGCCGCTCGTTTGGATTGATTTGGAAATGACAGGTATGGATTGTTTTAACTTTTTATTCATTCAAAGGGCTCTAAGTCCGTTGTCGGGGGCAAGAAAAGAGAATTCTGGTACGGAATATTTGGTTGTATTTGTAAAATGTCAGTGGAGTGAATGGCAGTATATTGCCTGAAATTGCTTCGACATGTCAAAGTTGTAAAGCAGTATCAAGGTCTTCTTTGGATACAATAGATAAACTCTTCCTAGCGGATTTGATTTCTTATATATTCCAAATCAATCCAAAACAGACGAAACACTCTTCTCTAAACCCACTACAGTATATCATCGATGATCTACCGATGGCATAGCGTTCTGCAGCACTTACCATTTGGCTTGGACCCCGAGGTTGGCCAAAATGTCTGCACAACCATTTGACTTCCTTGGAAAAGGTCTGCCAAATCCTATTTGAGCCTGAATAAGATGCTTCTTAAAAGTTCAATTACATGACTGGACTCAGAAGCTCACGGGAGAATTACAGCCCCTGTCTAGAAATACTCAATATCGAGTCATTGACTAAATACCACCAATATACAAAATAGTAGTAAATTTATTACCAAGCCAGATTGGTAGTTTTACTAATTAAGCATGAAGTAAGACTCCAACAATACAAGAAACAAGAAACATGACCATGAGTGGTTCTTATAAAATCGTGCCTTGGAATTATTCCACTTAAATTGCTATCATTTTCTTGCTTAAAAATGGTCTCATAGCCAGCTGTTCTTTGCATTCATATTGGCTGTTATATAGGTGGATAAAGATATTGCCTTTTTTTTCTTTTTTACCTATACAGGTCTAAATGTGGAAGTTGACAGAATACTGGAGATTGCTTGTGTAGTCACAGATGGCAATTTGTCCAAATCGATTGAGGTATACTCTCTCTCTCTCTCTCTCTCTCTCTCTCTCTCTCTCTCTCGTATGAAATCAGGGAAACAGTGGCGGCTCTAGGAATTTTGAACAGGGTGTTCAAAAATTACCTTAACTCTACTACTCCCTCCGTCCCCAATTTTTGGTCCCAAATGCTACTTTTTGCTGTCCTAAAATTTTTGTCCCAGTTCAAAACTAAATGGCCATTAGGTACTGAAATTCCTTTTTTACCCTTTCATTTTTTTAATTGGTACAAACAAAAGTTGGAAATGACATTTTGACCGACTTTTGTAAAAGAGAACTACCATTACCAGATTTCAATTTGTACAACTAATGGGAGTATAAATTGGGAACAAACACAATTGACATGAGTAAATCCTCCCCAATTACACTAAACTTTTTGCAAATCCTTGGTCACTTAACTTTCCATAAATTTACAAAAAGTCACAAAAAGAAGTCCGGTGCACTGATTTGTCCCATTACATCTTAGCTTCCCCAAATTCACAAAAACAAGTAGGAGTACAAAAAGAAGTTTTCCCAGTACATCTAAACTTCCCCAAATTCACAAAAACAAGGAGTACAAAAAGAAGTCCTCCATGTGCACTGGGTTTTGCCCATTTACATCTAACCTTCTCCAAATTCACAAAAACAAGTCCTCCAATCTACTCCAATCTCTTCAAAAAACTTTTTGCTACTGGAGAACATCAAAAAAAACTGGGGAAGCCTTGCTTGAATGCCCTGGAAAAAAGAAAACAAAGAACACAAATTTACCAACCAAAAAATAAAATAAAATAGAGAACACAATGTACTCCAACCTAAATGCAATTACTACTACAAGAAAGAAAAAGAAATGTTAGTTATTCCAAAAACGTACCTGGTCTTGCTTTAAGCTTGTTGTAGATGAATCAAAGCATTGTCCACAATGTCTCGGCTACATTGAAGTTGAGCAGGAAGAACACCATTTCTCATCAATTGGGCTTTCCTAATATGCGGCAATTTGTAGTTGTTACCCCCCAAAACCTTCATCACCTCAATCATACATGCTTGTAGAGATAAAAACACATAATTGAGATCGTACGACGAGAACTTATCAAAAGATTTGTCAACTGCTTGCAAAAGTGCATCAATTGTTGAAGGCGCTTCTTGGTATTGCAAGGATTGAATTGCTCGGAAAAAACCGAGGTCAAGAACGTTCATGTCTGGACTACTTGGGGGCTGGTATGATAAACGGATATCAAAACCATTCCTTGTTGCAACATCACGAAATTCGACATCGGATGGATGGATGTTGTGTGGTTTTGCATTGTCTTGTTGAATAAAAATAGTGTCTCTCACACTTGATCGAGGCCATTTAGATTGAATAGCCAGTATAACTTTTTCAATCAAACACAAGCGATAAACATCTTTATTCACATTTGCAATCGCCTTGGTCTCCATTGTACCAGCAGGGCAATTTTTACTAGTTCGTTTTGCTGGTTCTTTAAGTGTGAATGGAAATATACCAATCTTACCAGAAAACTCTTCTTCTCCATTAGCATTGAATCGTGGTCGAGCTACCGCTGCTAGGAACATTACTTTCGTAATGAATCGTTTACTTTTGCAAGTGCGATGCCGTTCATCTTCTTCCGGAAGTAGATAATACCTTTCCGATTCTTTGGTCAAGTAAAACCATTTCTCATCAACGTGAACAATGTTGTACATAGCCTTGAACATGGGCGGGGAGTGAAGAGTACTTGGCTCAAGCATGGAAAGACAAAAGTTTAGCCTTGCTATCTTATTTCCTTCAGATAAATATGGCTTAAGAGCATTTGAATGCGGCCTAATTTTACCTTCCTTAATTCGCTTGTGGAGTGTTGATTTTGGGACATGGAAGGCCTCCGAGAAGGAACGGATATTCGATCGGCGACGAAGAGGGATCTCTGGGATTTTGTTCCAGTCAATTTGAAGTGGCTTCCGGCCAGCTCTTCCTTGCAGTCTGCTTGATACATTAACCTTTAACCCCATAGCAGTACAAGCTTTCCCTCTACTCCAAATCCGATGAATTGTTTTCTTAGAGACAGAGAACATTGAAGCAACCTCTTCTACAGAACCCCTTTTCAATTTTTCACCATCACTTCGTACCAAAAGTGCTTGATAAATTTCTAGTCTTTCTTCATTGGTAAGGATTTTGTTGGGTCTCCAATAGGAGTTAGAGTTTTGCCCAACAAAATCCATGGACTTTCAGAAAAAAAAGAAAAAGAAAAAAAGGGACTAAAGTGGGCGTGAGAGTGAGAGAGGCAGAATATGCTGTAGGAGTAGATAAGAATGAGAGTTTGATTTTTGGAAGAGTTTGCCTGATGTAGAATTTTGAGAGAGAGAGCACTTTGATTATTGGTAGACCTGCACGTACTGTAAATTCCAGAAGTTAAAGATTGGGTTTTGATAGGAAGACTTTTGATGGAGGGAATTTTAATTTTGGTTCAAAATTTGAATGACTCCAAAATGGGTTTGAAAGATTTGAATGGAGGGAACTCTAATTTTAGTGGAAAGTTTTGGTGGGAAAATTTGGATGACGGCTTTTTCCTTTCCTGGCATCCATTTGGCGCCTACTTAAATGGGTGAAATTGCCAAATCAAAATCACTTCCCATCATCATTTTGGTGCCTAATTACAGTAGGTGGCAATAGGTTGATTTAAAAAAAAAAACAAAAGATTGAAGGGTAAAATGGGTAGATCAATTTCTAAAAAGTGTAATAATTATGTTCCCTAATAAAGTTGGAATCCCGAGGAGGGACCAAAAATTGGGGACGGAGGGAGTAGTTAACTAGCCATATATACACAAAAATTTATATATTAAGGTGAATAATGGGAACAAATAATACAAAAATACATGATGTCACAATTGCATTTTCTAGGCGAATTCTATATTTTAGGCCAAACAACTTTAAATGGGCACATTAAGATTACAGTAGTTTTTATTGTAGGAAATTGTGGCAAATAGGTTTATACTTATTTGTTTTGACACATGCTCTCGTTTTGTAGATATAGAGTTGATTGTTGTTCAGAGAAAAGCCAGAGCACGAAATCAATACCTATAGACACTTTTTTCTCTATCTATTTAAAAAAAAAATTATTATTAAGAGTGCGTATTTTTTTAGCTAATATATTTGGTCTTCGAGTATGAATCTCATGGATTAATGGATGGTCACACTGAAGGAGTAAGTGCTCAAACCCACCCGAGATAATTAGATTATTAACTGTATTAGAAAATACAAAATAGTTTAGATTGTTCAATTGACCATCCACGGGAAGCTATGGAGCCGCCTATGGCTTCGAATTGGGTTGTTTACAATGGATTTGTTTGTGTGCTGATTTTTTGGGGATAGTTGTTCAAACTTTTTTGGGTTAGGTGTTCAAATATTTATGCGTAGGGTGTTCAAGAAAGCGATAAACTAAAATAAAACCCGAAATATTACACATATTCTAAACAAATTTTTATTTTTAGGGTGGTCACTTGACCACCCTACCCCCTATGTGGAGCCGCCTATGCAGGGAAATATATTAAAGTAAGTCAACTTCATGGTTCCGGTTTCTGGATTGTAGTATACTTTGTTTTCTTAATCTCGCTTGTTTGTTTTACTATAACTGATGCATGGAAACCCATTAACCGCAGCCTCTGAAGTGATTCTCCTTTTATTGCAAACTGAATCTTTCTGTACGCTATTCAGGGTCCTGATTTGGTAATATATCAAAGTAAGGAATGTTTGGATAGGATGGGAGAATGGTGTCAAACTCATCATGCAGCAAGTGGTAAGCAATTTGGAAATCTTAGGCTACAAGTGTTAATGTGCTATTGCTGTCACCTTCATGATATATGCTATAATGTCCCGCCATTAAGTTCCTTTCATGCATATAGGTGCGTTTAATATTGGTCTTCTTGCCTTTGAAAGGCTTGTGTAAGCTTTATCACTTTAAGTTGAACTCAGGGTTGACAGAAAAGGTGCTCCAAAGTACGATTGGTGAACAGGAAGCTGAAAAGCAGGTAATCTTTTTAGTTGCTAGCCTTTCTTTTTGGCTGTCTTGTACTGGTATGGATTAAAGTTAAAGATATTTGGGAATGGGCTAATTCCTTCCGCGTAGAAATGCATGGCGAGTAATACAGTACTTCTATATGAGATCAAAGAATCTACTCCCTCTGTCCCAAAATGATAGTCCCTTTTCGGACTGCGTGCCATTTTCAACGACTTATATCTTTTAATGTATAATAGTAATTATGATTTTGAAAATTTTGTATAATAGAATTATTTAAGATCTATCAAACAAGATCCATAATGCATATTTAATAATAGTTTTTATGATTTTGAAAATTTTGTATAATAGAATTAATTAAGATCTATCAAACAAGATCCATAATGCATATTTTTTGAGGTTCACATTAAAATATATAAGCCATTGAAAATGGCACGCAGTCCGAAAATGGACTATCATTTTGGGACGGAGGGAGTGCCATTTATGTTAAGTGTAGTATGAGCTGTTCAATGGCTGACCTTTGGTAACCAAGTCAAAGCCCTTCAAGGATGCAAGAACGGCACTATGGAATAGTACCTACTGCATAACGTTGCGGCATTTTATACAACAATGCTCGGATAAGTTGGTTTGCAAACTCTTCTTTTGGGCCACCAAGTGGATTATATTCTATTTGGTCCACTTGATCCACTATTATGAACTTTGGGGAAGCAGCATGTAATGCACTTCTAATTGTCACCTTCTTCGCTAATGCAGATGCCAGTATGCAACAGATTGACACAAACAATAGCCTTGAAATAGTATGACTTTCCCGGCAAGGAAGTTGACAGGATATAATATCACACTATCATATCTTCATTCTCGTAGTTGTCTATATAACGTTTATTTATACGAGGCATGTTATTTCTTTAAATTCAAAAGCTATTCTAGAGAGCGAAATTTCTAGAATCCACATGAACAAACAAGATTCCAAAAAGCTGATCCGAATTGGTTGGGACAGAGGGCTTAGTTTGGTTTCGGTTGGTTACCATTCACATACCTGGATGACGATGCTTGATAATATACATCTTTTGCAGCTTGGTTTTCAATTCCTATGTTCAATCTAACCTTCACTGACATGCTTTTTCCTTTTTCTAGGTTATTGAATTTGTAAAGAGATACGTAGGCACGTATTCACCTCTTCTTGCTGGAAATTCAGTGTACACGGATTTTCTGTTTTTGAAGGTAGGAGGGTTTTTCCTGTGTCAGATTTTAGCAATTTTATCTTATTAACTGATAAGTGCATTTTTCCTTGGTTCACTTGAAACGTTTTTATTTGTCCTTGTAACTTCTGAGGGTCTGCCATTTCTCTTAAGCACTATACACAAGGAAACATATTTTATTAGTAGCCATTCTGATTAATAACCGTGCTCTGTTGCCGTGGAGAAAAGAAACCAGGACTCTCTTGTCACTATCTTCAAATGGGAAAGAAGGGTTTACTTCTCCATCTGATTAGTGGCCATTCTAACATATGTCTCTAACTGAGAATTTTGAACATATCTTTGTCATATCATGATTTCCTCCTAATGCCTTCTTGGTAGTGAGCAAACTTATACAGAATCAAGTAACTATGATATTACCTACTTTGTGCTTTGGTCGTTTTTTTTTTTTTTCATATTCAATTCGACAGTCCCTAAATTTCCTTTTTTGCAGAAGTATATGCCAGATTTGGCCAGTCTTTTCCATCATGTAATTGTCGATGTTAGCAGTGTCAGGGCTCTCTGCATTCGGTGGTATCCTAAAGGTAGTTGTTTTAATTTTCTTATCAAGTTCAAATGTGTATTTCTTCCTCTATTTCATGTAGTATCTTTGTGAAAATGTCCATCTATTTGAATTCCGTACATAGGGTCATTCCTCCAAACATCATAAGCTCTTCTACTGTCAGCACATTTTCTTGTTACCAGAATCAGATAACTATGGTCGTATTTGTTGTAGCTTCTGACAAGTTCGCTTCATTTCATGTTCATCCGCGGTGACTTATTGCTAGAGAACAGGAAGGCTCCTGCAAAGGAAAACAAGCATAGAGCAATGGATGACATCTGGGAAAGCATAGCTGAACTGAAATACCTCAAGGAGAACATTTTCAAACCATCAAAGCAAAAGAAGTGACACCAAATGAAGATGCTGCAGATTTCGGGTTGAAGTACAGTTCTGACCTCATTACCAACCTCCCAAAACTATAGCGGTTATCAAACTTGCCCGAAATGCTATAGATCTGGTCACTTGGGTAAAATGTAGTATGGTGGTTGGATCATCTAACTTTATTATGGTATCTAATTGGTTCTTCTCTGAGACCATGTAGTGTATCGTCTTCTTGTATCAACTCGATTATCAATCGCAGAATGCCTGGTTCTTCGGAAAGTGCTTTAAATTTCAGTTTCCCTCGTTTAGTAGTGATGAATATCTGGGTATCATTTCCACACGAGTCGATCCTTGTGTTGGATTGTTGGGTGTTTGTTGCAGGCTGCAGCATAAATCAGGGAAGCCAGAAGTAGCATGATTATTGACCTTTTTTCCTTTGTCGAGAAAGAGTGCCGTAGATACAATTACGTGGTGAGGTGCGCGTAAGTTAACCTGAACGCCTCTGGCTATGAAAAAAGAAAGTTATAATTATGTGGTTGTGTTCAAAATGTAGTTTAAATCAGTTTTATGTTTGATTTTTTTGGTTCATTTCCAAAAGAGGTTTCAGAAATTTCGGAAAAAATGGGTCAGTATATTTTCTGTACCCTTTTTTTGGTATGAATAGTCGGTCCAATCAAAACAAAAAAAAAACAAACACCTAAGGCAAAAAGTAGTAATTGAAAACTTCTCCTTTAGTTTCTTTTGGGTTTTCTTCAAATTTACTCTAAACATGAAATAAACTAAGCAAAAAAAATGAAATGAAAATTCACCAGGGAGAAAAAAAAAAGATTCCAAAAAATATGACTCATTGAGAACTTACAAAAATAATTTTCTAATCAATATGCAGGGAGAAAAAAAAAGATTCCAAAAAATACTACTCATTGAGAACTTACAAAAATAATTTTCTAATCAATATGCATCTCGTTTAATAGATCTCATTGAGAACTTTAATACGGTGCAAAACAATTTCAAAAATTATCTTGATAAATACATTACTTTTTAGATTGAAAATTACACGTAATTTTGTACTCCAGTAACTATCAAATTGGGACGGAGGAAGTATTAAAATAAAAACAGCCATGCTCTGTCTCTGTGCAGCTTTAACATGCCATGCCACTCACAGCCAACTCGTAATATTTTCAAACTAATCACTTGGCGGGGAAAGCTCTGCTGTTTGAGACATTCACTGCCAACAACTTTATCCATGGACGACGACGTCGTATGCTCGA
Organism: Gaultheria prostrata; assembly: GCA_036023075.1. Lineage (NCBI taxonomy): Eukaryota > Viridiplantae > Streptophyta > Magnoliopsida > Ericales > Ericaceae > Gaultheria > Gaultheria prostrata. Next base: position 21,663 of record JAXBDA010000619.1, on the reverse strand, counting down.
AGAAGAAGACTAACGCCGCCGCCGCCACCACCACCAAAAAGAGACCACGACGTATCACTCGCACAAAGCCTAACTACAAAGAAAAAGAGGAAGTAGAAGTACCAACAGTATCGGACATTGAAGATTTCAGTTTCAGCAGAAAAGAAACCCTAGAAATTAGGGCTTTTCTGCTGGAGTGGTACGACCTCAACCAGAGAGACCTCCCTTGGCGAAGAATCAGCAGCAGCAATGAAGGTAAGGGTGATAATGATGAAGAGGGAAGTGAGAGAAGGGCTTATGCGGTGTGGGTTTCTGAAGTAATGCTTCAGCAGACTAGGGTTCAGGCCGTAATCGGTTATTTTAATCGGTGGATGCAGAAATGGCCTACTCTTGGTCATCTCGCTCGCGCTTCTATTGAGGTGGTTTTTTGCGCCTCTTTCTTTGTGTTTTTGGTTTATTGATTTATTCAATTCGTGTTATTAATTTCGTGGTGTTCATTGTTGATTTTATTGCTCGATTTGGGCAGGAGGTGAATGAGATGTGGGCGGGTTTGGGGTATTACAGAAGGGCACGATATCTGCTAGAGGTGAGCGATTCCTATACCTTTGTTTCCCATGTTTTCCTTATTTCTATAGCTTATTAGTTCCTTGTGCAGCTGGATGTTTCGTAAGCCATTTGGTTGGAATCTGTTTTTTTCTTAAATTGGAGTTAGTATTGGGGAATTACATATCAATTTGAGATGATGATTCACCGATACCTGGAGTTTTTGATAGTCCATGCTAGTGGAAGGACTCATATGATCTGCACTTTTGCACTCATTGGTTCGGGGAGAAAGATTAAACATCCACTGAATTCTCTTCATTCGAAAATTCCCAGGTGGTACGACTCCTCTAGCTAAGCTGCTGATAAATCATTGTTGTTTCAATGATTTATAGGAGATGATCGTTTTGCCGGATCCTTCAGCTGAATATTCGAGATTTAACTTTTGAGTTGATGAAGATAATCTTTTATCGATATTCAAATAAGGATAGCAAGTCCAAATTGCAAATATTGGCAGACTAAATGGGTCTAGCAAGTTACAAGTGAGATAGCTCATCATCTGAGAAGCTAGTAGCAAGCTTCGATGAAAAAATGCCTTCCTGATAGAGATTTTTGGATTTTGATGGCAGCTCTTGCATCAATAAACACATTCTTTGCCATTTTGGTGTTGGAATAAATGAGCTGTTAAAAAACGGCTAAGAACACGAAATCAAATAGAACACGTTGGTGCATTGTTGTTGGAAAACACAAAATCAAATAGACACATCTTCCATCTTTAGTAGATAAAAGGAGCCTAGAAACAAAATATGACACCTACAGTGATGATCATGCTTTGAGATCGTTTCCTCTTTGGTAAGTGCTTTGAGTTTTTGTTCTCAACACTGCAGCACGCGGTACTTAATTCTGTGACTACCTTTTTGCCTCTCCCATAACCTGGTAGGGAGCAAAAAAGATTGTTGAAGAAGGAGAGTTTCCGAAAACAGTTATATCTCTTCGGAAGGTCCCAGGTATAGGAGATTATACAGCAGGTGCAATTGCCTCTATAGCGTTCAAGGAGGTGGGTACTTCTACAAGTTCTTATTCCAATTGTGAAGTGAGCATCTTCTTACACTCCATAATTTCAAAATTTTCATGTTTCAGGCAGTGCCAGTGGTTGACGGAAACGTAGTTAGGGTGGTTGCCAGATTAAAGGCTATTTCTGCTAATCCTAAAGCGACAATCAAGAATTTTTGGTAAGTTTCATCTATGCTAGAATATGATTCATCTATAGTATCTTTGCATCTCCTCCTCTCTCTCATGCGCGCATGATTATAGTGAAGGAACTACTATTTCATTAATTTGCCATTGGTTGTCTATGATGGAAATATTTGGTACCTTTCTACCTTCTTTTTCAGTTCCACTGTTAGTGCTCAGGTAACATAGTGCTCAGGTTACACATATCTGGATACAATACCATCATTCATTATGATACTCGTGAATTAGAGGAAAGGAATGGTGTAACGGTCATAATCATGTCATAGAATTCTATGTTTTTTTGCTCATTATGTCTTATATGGATATACTTTGACCAGGAAGCTATCAGGGCAATTAGTTGATCCTTCTAGGCCTGGAGATTTCAACCAGGCTCTAATGGAACTTGGTGCTACAGTATGCACTCCGTTGAACCCAAGCTGCTCTCTGTGTCCTGTCTCAGCCCATTGTCGTGCATTATCTCTGGCCACAAAAGAGAGTTCAGCGCAAGTTACAGATTATCCTATAAAGGTTGTAAAGTCCAAACCGAGACACGACTTCTCTGCTGTCACTGTTGTGGAGATATTGGAAGGCAAAGGTACTATAGAGGAACTTCAACCTGATGGTAGATTTCTTCTTGTAAAGAGGCCAGAAGAAGGTTTACTTGCTGGCCTCTGGGAGTTTCCATCTGTCCTGGTAGGGGTTGAGGCTGATTTGGCCACAAGAAGACATGCTATTGATCAGTTTCTGAAGAAGTCTTTCAAACTAGACCTCAAAAAGTCTTGCAGTATAGTTTTGAGGGAATATATTGGAGAATACATCCATGTTTTCAGTCACATTCGTCTCAAGATGTATGTGGAGTTGTTGGTTATACATGTAAAAGGTTTCATTCTTCTCTCTGTCTCTCTTTCACAGACAAGCACACAGGCACATGCACGTAGAAGACATTGCAAGTATACCAACACACATGCACATGCTGTCGTGAGTTGGAGTCCCCGACTACACTAAACTTCTTCTTTGCTTCTACTGCCATGAAGGTGGGACGCAGGTTTTGCATGGAAAACCTGACAGCAAAGCTATGGCATGGAAGTCTGTCGATACCAACGCCCTTTCCAGCATGGGATTAACATCTGGAGTCAGGAAGGTAACATAGAACATTGGCAATCCAGCACATGTGGATTTCTATACTACGGTCCCCACTGGAAGGGTATTTCCACTTTTGAATTGCATCTCAAATGGAAATACGTTTAATACTACTGGAGTCTAGTATTTCTTATGTGAACGTTTCCTTTTTATAAGCCTACTAGGTTTTGGTAAAAACTAGTATTTGGTAGCTTTGACTCTTTGATGGATGTTTGTTTTGGATCACATACATGACTGATCCATGTTCTTATTTGCCATAGAGTGCGGATTGGGCAGATAACTAAGCTCTGGTGTTATTTGTACCAAGTGGCTGTTTAAGATAACCCATGTCCTTGGTCATAACTGCTTATACTTTTCCTGTGCCTCAAGCATGGACCCTCATTCATCGAGTTGAAGTTCAAACACATGATGTGCTAAGTTGATCTTCAATGATACTGTCATTTTCAAGTAAATCTCCTTTTCATGGTGGAAACACCTGTTCTGTTTTTGTGTCTTAATTTTTGATGAAGATGCACTACTATCATTGTCTTCCACTCGATGTCCTTATTTCTGTATACGAGCTGTAACTTTCATGACTATCTGCATTTGCTGTATCATTCTTTTTTGTCTCACAATTTATCTTCTGCGTGCAGGTTTACTCTATGATTCAGAAGTTCAAGCAAGACAAATCAAAACCCATCCCTGGAAAAGCAACAAAGAAAAAGAGAGTTATGAAAACAGAACAGAATAGGTGTTAAAGTTTTGGTGGTGCAGCGAACTAAGAAGCTTTGACCTCTGTAGTCAATCTAGAAGCTATTCTGTAGATGGCTTCAAGGTTCTCTTCCAGAGAAGACTGCACCATTTGGCGAACATCCCTGTCAGGGGCTTACTATCTGGCACAAGGTGGTTTTAATGCAACGCACACGCATTTACAGGCAAATTGAGAAGTTATGGACATGATTAACATTGGACTGTATGTTTGATGACTATTTTGCTGCGCTTCTGTCTTCCTCACCAGAATTGGCGTCATCTCTCCAATATCTATGCAAATGAAGGAATGTGCCTCGAGAAAGTGGCTGGGTTATTATTTGACTGTCTATTTAAACTTGATGTTACTGGTTAATTCTCATCGGTGATCCTTTGGGCAATTTTGTTGACGACGTCTATCAGCTTCATTGTGCTGCGTCGCTGTTTGATTGGAGTTATAAGCTAATTATAATCTAACATTATTGCTAATTCTATTGTTGTTGTGGAGGTTTCTATTGAAGACTAATTTGCAAGGAGAGGTGATTCATAGAAATCATGGCATGCGTTAAATTCTGAATGCAATGTTTTCTACCATGTATGCAAAGAGGCCTCTTGTCACCAGCCGAAGCACTTTAAAAGATGCATGGAAACGGGGACCCTAGAAGGCGCTCCTTGTAGGGCGGCAGCCGAGCCGTTCAGTGTCGAGATGAAATCCGAGCCGTTGATTACCGAGATCAACGGCTTGGATGTGCCATACAAGGCCGCCTTCCAAGACCCCTGGGTCCTGTTTTAAGGTGGATGGCGCGAATCATTATGGTCTACTTGCCAATGCATGGACAAGAGTCAAATTACTCACCATACTCATCCTTTTTTTGCCAATAGAGAGAATTTCATTTCACCGGAAATGCTATTACAAACTACCAAATATAAAGACAATAGAATAAAAATAATCATACAGACGGGAGAACATAGACAGAACCAAAACAAATGAAAGATATATGTCCGGCGAGAGATTACTTCGGCCGTCAGATGTCCGTGATCACTGTATGATTACTCATCCTTGATTTCTCTCTATAACAAAGTTCCGTGGAAAAGGAGGAAAGCACTAATCATCAGATTTGTTTTAACAAACAGAAACACATGGAAATCGTCGGCAATACTTGTTTTGCAGCCAAAACTTGCTTTTGGATTTGTTTGTTATGAAAACACACCTTCTGGGTTATTTGACTAATTATCCAAGACCTATTTTATTTTGGTACGTCGGAAATTCTATCCGAGAACTATTTGACGCAACATAACAATGATATAAAATTAATAATGTTTCCAAAAAGAGTGTAGCCCGGCATTAAACTTTTTATAATTGTACCGAAGAACTCATTTTTTTTCTCTCTTTTCTCGTTTCTCTTCCTACATCAAACCTAAAAAAAAAAAAAAAAACTTTAGCTCATGTAGTCATTTGGGTAGCATACTGTAAATCCACAAACTCTTGGGCAAAACCACAAGTATAACAAGAAATTATTTAAGCTTCAAAAACCAGTGGCATGCATTGCTCGAAACAGTGTGTGGATCAAAATGGAATGGCTCGTTTCTGGCTCTTTCGCTCCTCTGCTTCTTATGCTCTCTCTCTCTCTCTCACACACACACACACACACACACACACACACACACTGATACGGTAAGCAGACGATATATGTCCGACTAATAACTGCAGAGTCGGACAATTAGCAAAGAGCAAGCAATTCACGAAGTTGTCTCTCTCTCTCTGTCTGTCTGTCTAAAAAATGGCGAGGGCAGGAGGATCGATAGCGATTACGAGCTTTCCGTCCTCTTCGTACTTCAGCCGCCAAGCCAATACCTGCTCCACTCTCCAAATGGTATTTGCATATAACCAAATATACCTGTGCCTAAGTAAATCTGTTCATTATATATATTCGAGGACATGCATATGTATGTATATATTGTATTGCTTATTGGAATCCAAGTTCATAACACAGACTCCACACACACACACACTCACCCAAAAAGACAAAAGAAAAAACCAATTGATAGAATACAAAATGACACAAATTTAAGGGGACCTTCCAAAAGATTGCAAAAGAGGTCTTTCATTTGTTTTTTCTTATTTCATTCCTCTGAGATTAACTCAAATCGCGAATCGTTTGGTATTTGATGTGTCTGGTTTTCTGCAGACGGTTGGTAAATCATGTTCTTTCCGCCCGACTATTTTCTGTTCTGCTGTGCAAGAATCATCTACACCTACAGGTATGGTCTTGTTTTCCCTTTTCAACTGTGTCCAGTTATGTATTTGGGTACTTTTCTTCTTATTGTCGACGATTTTGTGTTGTCAAAACTAGTTGCTGCTGAAACAAAGGAGGAGACAAAGGAGGTAAAGAAGACAGTTGGTGAAGCAGTTCCTTCAAAGCCAAAACGTCCTAAAGTTTTGAATAAGCCGCTACCTGAGCTAATGGAGGAGGATGTAATCCCTTCACTGAGAGCAGTTCTTGAAGCTCAAGATGATATCTCTGGGCTTGAGTTATCCTTTGGAGACAACAGGGTAAGTCTTAACTCCCAGTAGTACGCATTACATACTTCCATGCATTTGACTAAGGTTCAAATCTCACTAATATATGGAGTAGCTAACAATACTGTCTTTCGCCGAGGGGGAAAAAATCGTAATTTTCCAACAGTCCCATTTGACTGAGGTTCAAATCTCACTCCCATTTTGGCTAATGATACATTGTATGTAAGGCTCCACTTGGGATTATTTTGTTTTCAAGTTTTTTGTGCTGTAATGATGTATTCAGAGTATAGAGCATCTTGGTTCGAGCCTGAGTGGCAGCATGCCCTATGTAAGCACCTCTGTAGGATGCTTGACGCTTTTGTAGGGCATGGCCGCATGGGTGTCTCCAATACCCTAGCAAATTTAGTAACTTGGATCCTCTAATGCTTGTGTTCCTGAAGAAAAGGATGATTGGATTGCTTTGGAAATGAAGGAAACATGTCTATGCAATATACCATGCAATTAAGTGTTTGAGGACAAGACCTCGGTTCCATAACATACCCTTGCATAGGAAGGTCTGACGCATGGACATGCACCTAGACCGGTCACGGTATCCAAGTGCATGGAAGATAGGTTCTTGAAAACAGAAACAAGTGAAGTTTTTAAAACAATCATTTTCATTTTGTTTACGTTAGTGTGACAAGTAATCTTGAAAACTAGATAAAATCTTACTATTGTTCTTGAGAAGTAAAATTGTTCTCAAAAAACCAAAAAATGAACCCGAACCAATAGATGCTAATTATTGGTTATTTGACCTGGTGTTTGATTTACCTTATAACAGCTAGAAGGTTCCTTTGAGAAGAAGGGCATTCCATTCACGTTTTGGGCCTTCTTCCCCGACGGAGATCTCATCGGTATGTCTTCGGTTGGAAAATTGGAAACTATGCCCCCCTATTGCTACCTCAATGCACATAAATCATCAACCTTCTTCGTTATACAGGTCCAAAAGGTTTTGCGCTTTCCTCTTACGGATCAGGAGTGAGCACCGTCGAGCCTTTTCTCATTCTTGAGAAGAAAATAACACCGCAACATGTTGTCTTCTGGGTCGAGAAGCGTTTGGCAGCTCAAGGAATAATTCCAGTGTGGAAAGAATAAGTTAATTGACAGGCTTCCAATGCAAACTGTTAGTAAAATCCATCAATTTTTCGGTTTCATTGATGACGATGTATCTTTTATTGTCTACATCGGTATGCAAGGTTGATAGCTGATTGCATTCAGAAGACATTTGGTTGTACAGTAACAGAAAAGCTACAATCATATATCGCGAAACATCTTTTGCTAACAGAGTAATTGAGTTTCTATGTTTTGTTAAAGATTTGTAACTTGCTTCGCAAGATCATTCGATGAATTTGCATTTTGCTTACGACTACTGAGCGTACCACTATGTTTCATTGTTTCCCCTTCTTCGTAGTTCGGATGAAAATGTCAAATTCATTAAAATTCCTAAATCAAAAAAACTTGAACACGTAAGAAATAATACAAGCCCTAGAAAGAAATGCGCATGTTTGATAAAAAAAAAAAAACGGTGGTACTCTGAAAAAACATATGGACAAATATCATCTCTTACTTTAGCAGTTGAATTGTAACAGCAGATCTTAATACACATACTTTTTTTTGAGATAGCTATGTGTCCGAGCCAACTTTCGCGCAACTCGACAAATCCTGGAAGACTAATTCCACCGTCCACTAGCGGAGGCTCCATTTAAAACCAGAGCAAAGCTCTATATGAACTGACCTGTTAATACACATACATTATCAAAAGAGATGCAAAGGACCAAGTACCGGCCATTGCTAGCAGCGCCCAGTACACGAGTAGAAACAAAAAACTGACCCAGAATCAAAAAAATTAAACGCGTAAGAAATAATACAAGCCGTAGAAACAAACAAAGGCGCATGTGCAGACTATAACGTTTGCATACGAATTAAGGGTTGGTCTATGGCCTCTTTATAGTGTGCTATGCAACATGAAGGATAAAACCAGCCCATAGTGGGAACTGAGTTTTATGATGACCTGAAATCGTTTTCCAATCAACATAGCAGAAAAGAACCGTTTCATTCCACATTTCACCTGGATAATTCCCAATTGTTGGACAGAAGCGCGCGCGCGCACACACAATATGAGGTTGATAGTAACAAAGTTCACATAAAAAAAGAAATCAAATAGAAGGAAGGAAAATAAACAGACAAACCATTATGATTGGATTTCCAGACCGAAACCTGAAATCTAGGATACATATATATTTGTATATCTGTAAAGTCCACCACAAAAATTTTCATCTCAACACAAATACAATGGCTCGTGGCATTTCTGGCACGAATAAACATACAGGTCGTCCAACGCATCCAGCCCCCCCAGAAACAAAAGAAATAATACGGGGAAAGAAAAAAAGAATCATGACGAGAAAAAACCCATGCAGATGAGATTTGAGTGATTATTTATGGCGTTCACATCAGTTGACATCATACCCTTATCATTCCACACACTTGTCTATCTACAGCGTTCGCATCAGTTGACAGCAGCAGGAGCATACCCTTATCATTCAAGCATCTCAGCACCGTGGATGTTTCCTTTATCAATAAATCAACTGTGCAAGATAGTAGCGGAGAAAAACATGTCTGCTGGAAGTCTCGAAGTTTTTCTCCCGATAAATGGTACTTCTTCATCTTAAGTAAAAGGACCAGGGCAAAATTCAAAAGAGTTCCTCTGAATTAAACTTGTTCCAAGCCTCCTATTTATCACATTCAAAAAAAAAAATGAGAGAAAAGCCAAAATAACAACAAAAATTTGCAACTTTTTTCGACGTATCTATAAAATAGACGCATTTAGGTGACCTAGATTGAGAATCGGCTCTAGTAAAGCCAGATTAGAAACTTCCCCACAAAAAAAAAACACCTGTCATTGCCAGGCTAAGATGCACGGATGCTTTAGGAGAGTCTGATTGTCACCTTGGAAACTCCCAATTAGCGTGTCAGACACTTTTTTTTTTTGAACTACACGTGTCAGACACTCAACGTGTCCTAATAAGACAATTCAAAAGCAAAATAGCTGACATTTGACCAACAATTGGCAGACATTTCACAACACTTACTGAGCCCTCCATACACCACCTATGCGATGTCTATTTATAGCAAGAATGTTCTGCATTCTTTGGAACACAAGTACACAACAATGAACAAGCCAATGTTCTGCATTTTAAAACATACTTCTATAAGATGAATACATCATATTTTTAATGCTCAATTATTGATTTTCATTATTCAGAATGCAATTGCTATGTGAACATATCTAAACACTTATACCTCGTCATTTCTCAATACATTTACTCAAAAACTATTCATACTCTGCATATGATACTTTGTAAATATATAATTTATGTTCTGCATTTTCTACAAATTGCCTTTTTTGTGGTCAGTGTCATATGTTATTTTGTTTCGAGGGGGAAATAAAGGGAAGCCAAAAGAATTCCTCGTAGTTAAAACCTTAAAAGTGAATGCATTCTAACCACAGGAAAAATGAGACATGAGATGGAGGGAAGTAAAACTCCATCAAATTGAATGCAATGACTCTTCCTCAAATTGTTAGTTCAATAATAGCACACAATAAAATTGCTTAGATCATGATACAATTACCTTAAGAAGGTCAAACACCTTCTCAGCAACATATTTTTGTTGAAGTGTGGCACCTTTTTGTTGCACCTTATCAGGATGGATACACAAAGTTGCCTTTCTATAAACTTTTTTGACTGATGCACCAGTGATCAAATCAGTCAAAGAAACAGGCTGCCAACCGCATCCAGGCCATAACACCTGATCAACAATCATAATTAGAAAACAACAGCTGGCACATTTACAACAAAAGATAAAAGAAAATACGAAAATATTGACATTTCTCAAATGCCTAAAGATACCATATGCTATTTTTTAGGAATTTATAGACCAGCAATGGAACATGGGAAAAACAAGATAATCAGACACTGACTATGAGTTCTATTGTAACTTGCAAGGGTTGTGTAGCTGTCTTCATAAGATTTAAGAATGTCTGATATTTCTTACCTCTGCCAGAGTGAAGCACCACCGTATCTAGAAAATCAGCCAAGTTTCTGATCTTGGACCCATTCACTATACCCGAAAAAACCTTATCTCAATCTTGACAATCTAGCACCTAGCACATCTAATTCATCAGAAACCTTTCTCATGCCCCACCTCGTGGGATTCAATTAAAACTTTTAAAATTCGTCATTGATTCTTGTTTGAAATTTGAATGTAACAGGGACTGGCTTCTGAAATTCTTTAAGTCAATCACCTAGTTCAGCACCTCTCCACTTGTAAATCCCAACTCCTGACCTTCGTAACACAAGCTTGCCTAACATGCAAAGCCAACTTCATGCAACAGAGGAAAACAATCTTAATGCTCTTTCGCATCTATAATGGTACATTGACCAAGATCTAGGAAGTGCTCATACTAAATATACCCCGTCAGTATCTAAACCTGGAAAGCGTCCGGAACTAGTATAAAGAAACAGGATACCAGCCAAAGCTTGAAGGAAATACAATGGAAGCCAAACAATGTAAACCGGGTATAGATTTTCACATTTTCATCTTTCCTTAGATATTTGATGTTTTCAACCCAAATGCATGCAACTTCCTAGTCCTTTCTGCTCCCAGTTTGAATACTTAATACTTCTAACAGAAACATGATTTTCTACTCCTAGGTCTTTTACATTTTAACAACTAAACACACACACACACACACAAAAAAAAACTATTTGGTAGCTTTCCAAAAAGGGAGAACTTATTTGTGAATTTGTGATTCACAGAAATGAACAAGTTGCTATAATTATTGAACAAAAAACTAGCCATGTAAACATAGGACTAGGACATATTTTCTCGACATTCCCTTATCCTTGCCCTCGTTTTCTAAAATTCCTCAGTTACCCATGAATCACCTTTGTATCAACACATATAATGATATAAAGATTGATAAATGACTAAAGGTGCAATATCATATAAAATTCACAAGTTAGAAACCTGGCACTATGGTCATTAGCAAGACAAGTTTTTTTTTTTTTTTTTCTTTTTTCCGGATAAAAAATAGATTCCGTGGGAAATTCAAGGCCATAACAAGATGAAATGTAAAATCAAAATGTTCGCTCGTTCAAACACTAAAAATGCATGCACATGTGGTGCCAAGCATACTTCATTAAGGCCGATCAAAATGCCGGGTTTCAACTTTGCTTTCGAAAGAGGAGGCTCTCATATTTGGCTAACCCACCAACGTCGCAGAACAACTCTGAAGCAGCATATGTTGGTGAAAATTTGCTTCCGCCAGCCTCAAGGTTGAAGTCATCGTACAATGTTCTGCAAAAGTCTTAGAACCCTGCCTAAAAAATATGACTAGGTCACTACAGAAGGTCCTCTCAAAGGAACTTCAGAGTTGAAGGAAGTTCAGTTGCTATAGATGGGCCAAGTTAGAAGTCCTAATAACCCACCCTGACCCATATTTAGTATTAATTGAAGATGAATGACAGTCTAGGAGTCTCCCTTTTCCTTCTAATACGCAACCAATTTCTGAGGGATGTATGATGTTTGCCTTTGAAGGGACTTGTGGTGCATGTGCACTTCAGTGAGCATCAAGGTCAATTGCATTTGGAAGATTCTTAATATTATGCAAAAAGCGTCGCCCAAAAGCCTAAGCTGAGGTTACTCAGGTACTATTTTCCCCATTTAATTGCCCCTAAAAGCAATTAAGGTGCTTCTCCGCATATTGGTTATGCGAGACCTATTTACCCTCATAATTCATCTGATAATTGCTAAATAATATGACAAAAGAAACAGTTCCTTGCATGCCCCTAGTAACTGGAGTTTTAAGAAACATCTGCCAAACATGTACACAATTTTCTTGCTACAACTTCAAAAAAAGTTCACCAACCCTAAACCGAAGGACTAAGATCATTATTGCATATGATAAGCAGTGGGTGGAAAGTGAACAGAGCTAGACCAATAGCTTCTACCAGAGGAGAGAACAGAATCAGTAGAGAAAAGGAACCATAAAGCTGCAACGCTATACACCAGCAAGGAAAGGGCTACTTTCGAAAACTACAAAAGACAAATGTTTTAAAAGAATGGAGCAATCAGAATGGCATTAAATGTCATGGAACTTCTTCTAAAGAGGGCGGATAATCAAACTCACATATTGCATGGTTGATAACAGTGCACGCAAGTTTCCCTCTTTCCCTGCAGCCCACCGTTTGATCTCCACATCTAATGTTTCGGCGATCCTCTGAAACCAGGAGCCGATCAAAATCAAATATATGAAACAATAAAAGTTCAATCCAAGCAAGTTTAATGTAAGCTGTAGCCAAGGGACAACGCCTTCTATACACTACAGTAAGGCACCCATATCAAATATCTGAATTCCGAAAGACTATGAAAGAATGACGGTAAAACAAGGATGAGAAAGCCTCGGTTCGTGATTAAGAATCGAACCTCACTGTCCCACTCGACAAAAAAAGACATGATTTATGTTTTACAACATCCGTCTCCGTACTATATTCCACAACATACACGCACCAATGTTTGTCATAGTGGTAGGTATTATTAGAAACCCCCTATTTTTCTTGATACCATATAGAAGATCTCATCATGCGACAGTAGGCTATTGTATTATTATACAAACTTTTGAAACTCATGAACAAGTTGCGTAATAAGGACGAATCTTTTCTACAATTCAAAAACTGGAGCATAGCTAACATTATTCCTGAATTCATTGCCCTACACATATATGTAGTATCAGATGCAGAAGGTACTTGCATGTCTTTTTTCTTACAAAACAGGGAACTTACATGTCTTTCTTCTTGATCCCTCTGAGTTTGAAGATCCCGCTGATTTTTTTCAGCCAGTGCTTTAGCCTGAACATACATAATCAACAATCAAAAACTGAAAAGCTAAACTGAGTCTACAAACAGAGCGATAAATTAGACAGCCATGGCTACTGCCAAAGTAGCTTTGGCATTTGTAATAGCAATGCAAACAAACAAACAAGCTAGCCATGCTTTAACAAAAGCCTATTTGGCTTTGGCAACCACGGCGACCTAATGAGATACATCTTGGGGCATAGAACACGTACCGCACGCTCCTGTGTCCTTTGGTGGCGTTCCAATCTAGCTCTCCTTCTTTCCTCAGTTTCTCCTTCAATATCCTGGAATTCTCCAGCTGATGGAGAAGCTTTTGCAAACAAAAACATTACAGTATGTTAGCAGCACCAGTAAGAAAAAAGAAGAAAAGGCAACCCAATGCAAAGGATTACTATTCGGAATTAAATATTACCTCCGAAAATTGAAGTGAGATCATCAACAATATTAGTAGTCGAAGATGCTTTTCTCATATTGGATGAGGAACTAACGGATGTCCTTACCCCTTCTGGTCCTCTCTTAGTCTGAAACTGGGGGTCCACCAGAGGGTCCTGAAATTTTGATCAGAACAAACAACAACAAATTAACGCTATACAATATGCATCCTTCTACATGGAGACCAAAAAAGTTCAAACTGTTGTACTCCAGATGTTCCAGCTTCAGGTAACTCACAGAAGAATTTGCATGTGGCCTCGGAGCACTGCTAGGTCTAGAACCCATGCTGAAAAAAGATTCCAAATCATCACCATTCTTCTGTTGGTTCATCTTTGCAGCAGAAGCAGCAGCAGCCTTATCCCTAGCTTCAGCAGCAGCTCTTTCTCTAGCCTCTGCAGTAGCCCTTCCTACTGCAGCCTTTTCTACTCTACGTGTTGCTTCAGCATTAGATCTTTCCCTAGCTTCGGCCGCAGCCTTTTCTGCTCTCTCTCTTGCCTCTGCTGCTGCCCTGTCACGTGCTTCAGCTTGCGCTCTCTGAACTGCAGCCCTTTCAGCACGTTCTCTAGCTTCAGCTTGTGCCCTCCCAACAGCAGCTCTCTCAACTTTTAGGCGCGCTTCAGTAGCTGCTCTTGCATGTGCATCAGCAGCTGCTCTTTCACGTGCTTCCCTAGTGGCCCTTTCCACAGCTTGTCTGGCTTTTTCCCTTTCCCTCTCAATCTCCCTGGCTTTCTCCCTCTCCTTCTCAAGTCTCCTCCGCTCTCTCTCTTCCTCCTCCCTTTGTCTCCGTTCACTATCAAATCTCTCCTGGTTTTCCTGGAATTCTTCCTCCTCATCCTGTATCGTATATTCATCTTTTTCCAGTTGCACAGCTTCTCTACTTCTGGCAGTCTTTGCATTCTCTTTTTCCCTTACTTCCTTGGCATGCTTAAACTTAGCCTCAGCTTTATCCATAGCATCCTTCATGGCAGCTGCAGAAGCAGCAGCAGCAGAGGAGTTTCTGTTCATTTCTTCAACTGAATTAATATCAGCATCCTCGTCAACATAATTTCTACTCCTGCCCATGGCGAAATCCTCAAGTTCATCCATTTCAGACACCACACTGCTCTTCACATGAGAACGGGTTGGGATAGCAGTTTGAGAGTATTGACTGGTATTTGGAGAAGAAGAGAACTCACTACCCTTCTTTCTTGCATTTGACGAGAAAAGGCCTTCTTCAGACTTTGAACCCCGAGCGGGTATTGGAGGAGGGGGTCTCGAAGGTGGTGGAGCACCTGTGGGTTGTGTAAAAAGAGGAATCTCTGATACAGTGAGCCATACTTCATCGGATGGATCAACATGTTCTTCTGATTCTGGAGACTTATCTACATGGGAATCCATCTCACTAGCATCAATGTCTCTGTCGAAGGGATTTTGACTAACAGAATTACGATAATCTGTTGAAACACTTGGTCTGTCAGACATAGTTTCATGAGATTCCTGGAAATTGTCAGCATACAACTTCTGTGAGTGACTCTCATAATCCCTGAAAGACGATCTCCCAAATGGTTCAGTACTAGCAGAAGTTTGTGCTTTAATTGAGCTAGATCCTGTCGTTGAAGGGCTCCCCTCCTTCGCTCTACTATTTATCTCAGATGAAAATGCAGGAACAGATTTGGCAAAACCATCAAGGGGATCTAAATCATCAAATGCTGCCCCACTAATTGATGAATCACTGACTTTAGCCTTTCCAGAGTTTCCAATCTTACCGATCTCTTCCAATGGATCAGTGAACAGCCCGGGGGATGAAGCTGTAGGGGGTGAACTTGATTCTAAAAAAACAAAGGGGTCTTCCATCGCATCATATGTTGGTTTGGTTGAACTAACACTCTGTGGTCGACCAGGCTCTGAAAGTGGCCTGTGAAATAAAGATGAAAGTGGAGCTAAGATACTAACCAGCCAAGGTTCGAAGAGCTGGCAAATTTGCCAAACTTCCTGGATACAAGTTCTCTCTCCACATAAAGCAATACGCTCAGTCAGTACCCATTAAAGGTGATTTGTATACATACTATCATCATTTATGACAACACAAAGTTACTGCTGAAGTTCAAGTATGTCTATGATATTGTTGTGATGTCTAATCACCTCACTCATGTATGGAAAAAATCCTAAGGCCGCTGGCCAGCATATCTATTAATACATAACTGAGATAAAAGTGGAAACCAAACTAATCTTCAACATAAACTGATAACTCTCTCCCAAAACAACTCAATCCAGGCATTAACATAAAGCTTCAGTTCGAATAGCAAGAATCTTGTGTGGGAATGCGAGTGTGATTCCGGATTCCTATATTGCTGCAACTGTGAATGGACAAGAATAGGTAAAGGAATCATTATCACCTACTAATCCCGAGTCACAATCCTAAATTAAGAAACAATCTGCTCCCAACCGGAGTCCAACCCTATTGGCACATGGTAATCTGCAATTCCACGCTTTTCCTAAGAAAACGAAATGTCAACTCTAATAAATGTCATGGCTATCTGATTCCTAGCAATTGTATTTATGGCTGATATACAAACAACATTGATTGTTCAAGTTCGGTTTGAAAACTCAAGCATGCTTTAATCGATCCAATCTTGAGTAGATTGAAATTTTTAGACATCATAAGTCGAATAGTAGTTTGTTCAAGCTTAGTGTGAAAGCCTAATGAGCTTCATTAAAGAGATCGAGCTTTTAACAAAAGAGCGAACATGAGCGGTATGGTTCATTTATCAGCCCTAATTAAATTTTCTCGTTTCCCTAAACATTAGGGTCATCCAACCATAGCCAAAATATATAAACGAAGCCAAACCAAACAACTACATTGGATATTCCATTCAAGCATACTAATCCAATGGAATCAAATTAACCAAACACAGTACCGGCTGCTTTGGGGGGAACTACTGCTACCACCAAACCCAGGAATCAGATCATCTCCATCTACACCTCTCGAGGTCGTACTGCTCTTTCCTTCGGCCTTGTCATTCCGCCCGAAATTCCCAAGAAGATCATCAAACGCAGTACTTTGACTCTGATTCCGATTCTGGCTCGAAACACTCTCAAACGCATCGGTATCGAACATAACCTTAGAAGACGACGACGTCGATTTACTCTTCAACCCTGGCAACCCATCGAAAATGTCTTCGTCGTAGACAGGCTTATCGTACACAGGCGAAGACGACCTAATCTTCGAATCGTTAGCTACAGAACTCGATGAGGTTTTGAAAATCGAATCGTAATCGAAATCTGACATCGACGACGCCGTTTTGTTGTTGTTGTTGTTGTACTTAGGAGGGCCACCGAACACGTCGTTGAACTGATCGTCGACGAAGGAAGACGAGGATCGAGCACGGCCGTCTGATCCTTTGGATGGAGCCATGGGGGCCGATTTGCCTGGGGGTCGGTACCCTAAGTCTCTGGCAAACATGCCAAAGTCATCCATATTGACGGACTTTTGTGAAACCTAATAAATCTTCGTCTTCAATTCCTGAAGTTTAGGTCAGAATCAGATCTGGCGCAATTAGCTTCTGTGGTAGGGAAAGAAAGATTTGGGGTATTACGGTTTGGATGAGGAAGAAAGCAAGAGGGATTGAATATATGTAGTATATATATATATATATAATATGTGATTGTATGTATATATTTGTGTATGTATAGATACAGAATCGTACATGAATGGGGAGACGGAGAGACTCCGGGAGATATGAATGCCGGACTTCTTCTCTCTCTTCTTTCTCGCTCTTCTTCTCCTTCTTCTTCCTCCTACCCTCTGTTCTCTGTATGTCCCTGGTTCTGCATTTTGCTTATTGTATTTGACTCGGATTTTATTACCGTGAAAGTCTCATGTTACGCGCCAGCAGGCAGGAGTGCAAATGAGCCGATCCCAACCGAGTAACTCGAGCTCAGCCCGTTTGCTAAACAAATCAAACCAAACCAAAAACACGAGCTCGGGCAGAGCTGACCTATAAATGAGTCGAACTTATATAAACGAACCGAGTTTTATTGCTGCTAAACGAGTCTAAAACTCGATCTCAATCTCGACTCGATTAATAACAAGCCAGGCCAGAACTGCTCAATTCCTTTGCAGCCCTAGTGTCATGACTACAAGTTACGAGACAAAAATCATATTTTTGCAATTACTAATTACGAATTTTTTGGGTTTTTTTTTGTTTAATAACGAACGATTATTAATTACTACATAGGTTTGGACTCCTTTTAAAGATACACGATTACATCATATGACTATTCATTAGACAATACAGTAATATTTCATGTTGAACCCAATAGCATCGTATACACGTATTTTTTAAATCAATAGTATATACATGTACTTAAACATGTAGACAATAATCTATATGATTAACGACGTTAGGGTGAGTTAGTTTAAGATTTGAAAAAATCGACAGTATATGATTTTAGCAAATGATTTTATTCATTTGGTAGAGAAAACCATTTACTAATATCATTGGACAAACTCACCGTAATATACCATTGATCTAAAATAAACACATAGGCTATAATCGGCCATCTGTGTTAAGAAAGAAAAATAATAAGAATTTACATATTTTCTATATCACATGAATCAATGTAGTACTCACATCTTTTTTTTTTTTTTTTTTTTTTTACAGTTATCCCATATCCATACCAAAGGCTATAATAGAGCCTTGACCAAATCCCATGTCTTATCACATTTGGCCGAATTTTGCCAATTTTACCCCTGTAATTTCTGACTTCGCTTCTTTGTATTCTGTAATTACCGGTTTTGCATGTGGTTGTTTTGGTCTTTTGATTGTTTTGTTGCACAATTGCGGAATTTCCCCTTTTGTTTTATAAGTTTCGCTTGGGTCCCCACCACTTTATATATGTTGTTTTTACATCTCTTATAAAATGTTTTGTCAAAAAACCAAATTCTTTTAATCATTTACAAATAGTTTTAACATTTTGGATTACATTATATTAAAATAAATGAACAATTTATCTGAATTGTAAAAAAAAAACTAAAACAAACCAAAAAAATACTATATCATTTCATTTCTAAACCCATTGAATTAAGTAAAAAATTACATAGCATGCACATCTTTAATTTTTACCAACGAGCAAACACTACACCCATTAATCTCGTGCGAGCACGTTGCCTAATACCTAGTATATAGATACAAGTCCAGTATGTGCGCGTGATACGTGGACACTACTAGTCCAAAATACAAAAAACATAAAATAGCAACAAAACCAAACTAAACAAAACAAAAACCAGAAAAACCGTTCAGCATCAATGTTGGACCCGGACTCCGCTCGTGGAGGTGGGTGGCTGAAGGACCATTCAAGGTCTTAAGCCTGTGACAATATCCCACTAGGGGAGAGTTCTCCAATAGATTTTATGAGGATTTGATAAAATCAAGCCTTTGATTTTATCTAAGGGTGAGGAGATCTCATAAAATCTTATATTTTTTACCTCTAGATCTGCATCTCTATGCCTTCATCGCTCCGTTGGAGAGCTTAAGGACCACCGCTCGAACCAAACCGACAAGAGTCTCCATGCAAGAGCGAGTACCAGACCAATACTAAACATTGTAATTGCGTTATTATTATGTTGATTTAATATCATCACCATCACCATAATGTATATCTGCTTTCATTATTGTCATTCTTCTGAACACTATCGTATTCGTTTGTTACCTTCATCATATTTGAAATCTCTTTCGTTAAATAATCAGGTAGCGGATTCGCTGTCTCAAACTCTGTGTCCCAACTCCGTGTCTCATGCATCCGAGCCGTCCATCCGAGCAATTGAGGACTCAGATTCCATCTCACTCCAAACAAATCTAAGCCATCAATGTTCATCTGCTAATCCGAACCATCGATTGCTCGGATGGACGGGACAGGGAGTTAGGACAAGATCTTCGGGAGAGCAGATCCGCTCTCAAATAATCAATCTCATAATTTGTTAGTTGGATTATTTCCGTTGATTATAATTGTAATCTTCTTCAATATTAATGAGTACTTCCACCATAGTACTCGTATTGCATTATCTAATAACATTGCAAATAGTTAGATTCCCCAATCTACTCCATCATTATTATAATTATTATCATTTCCTTCATCATCGCCTACTGAGATTAATCACTATACATTTTTAGGCTGGGTTTTCCAAAAATCATCCAGTTGATTTTATGGGATTTTCCATAAAATCAAATAGGAAACTTAGCTAAGCCTTTTTAAGTGGGTTATGTATTTTTTCAAAATTGATTGGTAAACCAAACATCGCGGATCCCAAAATTGCCAAAAAATTTCGGAGTGCAACGGAAATTCATAGAAGTAAAGCAGAAAGGAGTTTAGAACAATAGCATGCACAATAAAAGAAAAGAAAATAAAGAAACTAGTCCCTATAATGTTCGATGCCCAAAGCAGGGCATCTTCAATTATGAAGGGACGAACAGATTGTGGGGATTCTTCAGCAACCACTAGATCTTCCTCTTCCTCTGCCCCCAATCTGGCAAGATGGTCACCACTTTGATTGGCTTTCACGTAGATGTGAACTTTGATTGGCTTTCACGTAGATGTGAACAAGGTTTGCGCATGTCCGAGGTAACGGGATTTTGGAGTTTGTTATCAAAGCTTGTTGAGGATTGTTTTCATTAGGGCCCTCATTTATCAACTTGACTGCCATTGTGAATCCGATTCAATGCTCGCATTTTGGATGCCTTTTTCCAACATACTCTCTCCGTTCCTTTTTTAGTGTTGACTTTTCCATGTTGGGCTGTCCCTATAAGGGTGTGTTTTGAAAAGTTAATGGGTAAAAATTTATACAATTATCATTTTGTTCTTTTGAAAAGTCAGTGGGTTAAAAGTTAATAGATAAGTGAGAGATAATTTTGGAAAGTTGAGGTAAAAGTTGATGTGAAAGGAATAATGATGATGTTTATTTGATAAGTTGGATTTACGAAGCAGCACACTTAAAAATGGACGTAGGCTGTAATACAGTAGTTATTCCTCTATAGATCCTCCATATTTCTGTTTCTAGACTTGATGTGCATGCCAATTTTCCATAATAGCTCGCCCAGCACCCACATTCCTTGGCGATCAACGGAAAATTCCCCCAAAGCCAGCTTTTCCGGAGCCTAAAAGTGTGACTGAAGCTTATACTAGAAAAAAAAAGTGTAATTGAAGTCTCCTCTTTTGGAAGGTGTAAACCGTAAAGGTTGCTTAATCCGCAGGAATTATTTTTTGGACAATTGAACCCATTTCTCAACGGTCTATTCTTCTAAGAGCATCTCCATCAGTCTAAGCTGATGGAGAGCCATTTTGGCAAGGAAATGGGGTCTTGGCTAACTTCAAACAATTCTAGTACCCAACAGTATAGTCATTGTAGCTATTTGAAGGAGGGAAAAAAGAAGAAGAAGACGTCAGCATCATCTGCCTCGCACGAACGCGTGCAACACACGCGCCGAGAGTGGATGTCACTCTCCAGCACGCGCCTCCTTTCTCCGGCGCATGCGACCACTCCTCCGACGACCGGTTTTGCACCAATAGAATCATCTTGACGAGGCGTACATCTCTCTGCTATCAAAACGATTTTAGGATCAAAGATTAGTCATCACCGGAGATGTGGCTTATTGGCAACGACGACAACGACGGGGAGAGAGAGAGAGAAGCGAGGGATATAGCGGCTCGCTGGCCCCAGCGAGTCACTGTAGCGAATGACTTCTTGGCGAGAGGGTGATGGCGTGGCTGCTGGGCGGCGGAATTCGAGGTTTGGCTCGCCATTTTGCCTTCGTCGGAGATATGCTGCATCTGTTGGAGATGCTCTAAGTCCAATGGTATTCAATTATAGCTCTATGATTTTATGAATTTCTCTCTTGATCTACATAAATAAATCGACATCATGAACAATTTTGTCTAGATAAGATTGAAATGGAATTCACGTTCTATAACTGGACCCTCTAGTCCAAATTAAGGCTCGAACATTATTCATGAAAAAACAAAAATTGGATCGCCTTTTGATTTACTACTACGGTGAATAAATTAATTTGCCGATTAATTTAATAAAACCCTAATCTATGTGATTTTGCAAGACAATAAACACAATAATTAAATAGCAAGCATAACACACAGATATACGTGGAA
>JAXBDA010000618.1:0-77105 GCA_036023075.1 Gaultheria prostrata | reverse complement strand
GACATTTTCACGCTCGGTACGTTCGGTCCCTGTGGATTCGATCCGGTCTTACCGGTATTATGCTATCTCCGACACTAGCCCTACGCTTTGGGCACGCTTATAAATAACAAAGTTGGAGCGAAAGCAGCGGAGTGTAAAGAGAACTGAATTGGGAGGAGAGAAAATCTTTATGCAAGATTATGAATGGTCGGCGGTTTGGAGGGGGTAATGAAGTAGGAATGGTATATTAGGAAGTTTAAGGGTTTTTGTGATTGATTGGTGTCGTGGCCTATTATTGTGTCTCTATCATTATTGTTCGTTAAAAATAAAAAAAATGAGGATAGATTATATATTTAGAAATGAGTAAATAGAGCAAGACATGCAAATAGAATTTGCCTATAGCCTTTTCTTTATGGGTGTTGATTTTTCTCCATCAACTCATAAGACCACCTTGAAGTGATCAAATGATCATAACATTAGTTATCTCTAAAATACCTTAAAATCATTATATTTTTTTACTCCAATTTAAAGATCGCAATTAGTTTTTTCAAATTTTTTAATAACAAATGTCTGGGCTAGCTTGAACGCATCTTGACTAATTCTGAGGTTTTGAAGTTAACAATCGGGCAGACTCTCCACTAGCCTCGGATTGGAATGTTTGATCTCAGTAAGATTCGAACATACAAACTCATAGACGACAATCACTTATTATTTTCTCATGCCCACTTGACCAATGCCAGTCTTGAAATATTGAGGGGCCAAGCGAATGCTAATATGGGCCCTATATACATATTTGGGCAAAATTTAAAAAAGATAAAATCACAAAATTCAAAGCAGGACCCATACTTACATAGAGAAATTAAAAAGTGGTCTGAGGGAAGAGATTTTTGAAAATCTTTGGCATCAAGATATAACATAATGCAGCTACAAAATGTAATATACTCCTATATACTTAGGGCAAGTGCAACAAACTCCCTAAACCCCTCCCTTAAATACAAAATGTAATATATATACTTAAAATCGTTCGATTTTCTTAAAATTCAACTTTTTGGGCTAAAAAAATAAAGCACTTGTAGAAATGTAATAACATATCACTTAGGGCAAGTGCAACAAACTCCCTAAACCCCTCTCTATCTCTATTTTAGGGAGCCAAACCCAAAAACCAAGCTCCAAGAGTCTCCCTAAACCCCTCCCTAAAATACAAAATGCTACAGTACCTCCCTAAAATCCTCCCCATTTGGGGAGGTACCGTACACTCCCTTCCTATTTTTTTATTCTTTCCCAAACTCTCTCTCTTACTTTTCCATTTATTTATTCTCTCTCTCTTTCACTTTTCCACCACCAAACCCATTAAATGATTATTTAATTAAAATTGGGAGGGTAATAGAGAGAAATTCTTGGAGTATCGAAAAGGACATGGATAGATAAAACACTGTTCACTAATTTTTTTGGCTCAAGATTTGTTCAGCCTTGTTTGGGATGCTCTTATACACAAACTTTTTACATTTGTAACTGTAGTTTTAAAAAAATTTCTTGTCTCATTTTAAAAAGAAAGAGGGAAGAAAACAAACTTTAATTTTTTTAGTTCCAGAGGCTGGCAAGAGAAATAACAAACAAGACTGTCAAATGTCCAAAACAAAGAGTATCTAATTACTTCATTAGGTTTCATACGAGTGTTATACACAGTGCCGGCTCTGAGGTTTTTTAGGCCGGATGCGAACTTTATTTTTGAGGCTCATTGCAAAAAAAAAAAAAGTATACAAGAATAAAAAAACAATAATAACACAAAGCTCGATAATATACGTTAATGCAAAATATATTGCGTAAACATCACCTTTCTCACATTTTTCACAACAAAAATAGTAATTAAGCTCTCATAATCAAGTTTAGATGTATACCTATATATAAGGGTATAAATATCTGGGGCCCACAAAATTAGTCAAAATTTGGGGGCTTGATGCGGCCGCATCCTTGACATATGTCCAAAGCCAGCTCTAGTTATACATGTCAAAAAAAAAAGGCTTGAGGGTCAAACCCAGCAGTTACAAATTACAATTATCACATTTGCATTCAAAAAAGGCTAAGAGTCGAACTTAGGTCACAAGAAACTCAAGG
Source organism: Gaultheria prostrata (assembly GCA_036023075.1). Lineage (NCBI taxonomy): Eukaryota > Viridiplantae > Streptophyta > Magnoliopsida > Ericales > Ericaceae > Gaultheria > Gaultheria prostrata. The sequence goes on along the minus strand of JAXBDA010000618.1, from coordinate 75,011 downwards.
AAAAACAGAAGCTGCCGAGTGCCAAGAAGCTAGCTTATCGTTGCAACTTGGAAGTATATAATACTAGTATAACTGGTTTTTTTTGGCCCTTTCTGAATCAAAAAGTTGGGAACCGGTGGTGGCTTCTGGCTTTGCTTCTATGCCGGTTTTCCACTTGGCCGAACCTCTTGGAGTTAGTTAATTAATTAATTATTTTAATTAAGACATAATAATCGAGAAATTACATACATAAGTATAAGTATTTATTCCCTTGAAAAATACTCCGTAACACGATTTTATAAAATGATTAAGATTATGTGTGATGTTTAGTGAGCCCAAAACACTAAAACACCGAAAAACATATGTGTTCATACAACTCGGCAAGTGAACCCGCCCCAAAAATATACAGTCGGATCTAATCTAATGTGATTTATAGAAAAATATGTGTGCACATATCGAGACACAAATGTATCCAAACAAATTATCTCCCATTTTCCAATGATGCTACGGGTACATACCCATTTTTTCCACTAGTAATTGTGATTGGAAATTCAAAACCGAGATATACATTGACCATAAAAGTTCCTTTCTTTTTTTTCTTTAAAAAAAGGGAAAAAGAAGTTCATTTGTTGTTCTTTGATAGAAGATTAACAAACAAACACTACTACAAAAACGTTAACAGTTCACAATTTTTATCTCCTTTTAATCACTGTTGGTAAACCGTGATCTATCAAGGTATAATTAAAAATCTGCTACTTTTAATCACGGTTATTACCCATGATGAAAAATTTAAAAAAAACTGTGGTAAAAAATGAAATAAGCCTGATTGATATAGAGGTATGATCTCATTTTTACACAGAAACCGTGATATTTTCAATTGAATAACCTCAGGTTTTTCACAAACTGTGATGAAATATTAGTTTTGATCTTGATTTTCTTAAAAACCGTGGTTGTTTTCGAAAGCAACCATAATCAATTTATGAATCATTATTTTTAAAATACTAGATCTTCCTAGATCAGCTACTTCATAAGAAAGCTAATAGGAATTGAGGAAATATGGTTCCCCATCATTACTAGTACAATTTTGACGAGCTATATTTAATCAATAACATTTGCTAATCCATGATTGTCAACCATAACAATCTATTCATACTAAGTACAAAACATATGGTTTCAAAAACGTTTATCTTCTCTGGAAGTTTAACTTCTCTATGAAGAATGCGAAAAGAGAAGCAAAAACAATGGGGTAAATAATGAGAACAACTCCCACAACGGGTAACTGATCATGTTTATATCCGAAGTAATCTCTTAAAAAGGCTGATACGGATTTAGTTTCACCAAACACCATAATCTCCTTGTTTATATCTCCATACTGTGAAGTAAGCATACCCTTTAGAGACCAAGATGTCGGAGTTAGATAATACATCCAGATCCACCACCCAGGGATTTGCTGCAAGAGGGAATATGAATAGAACTAGGTCAGTAACATTGGAAAAAAAAAAGAAAAAGAAACAACAGAAGTTCAAAATCCCAGGGGCCAAATGCCTTCAAATTTTTTTTACAGGGTTACTGCCTTCGATAAACTACAGAACAGATGGCAGGAAAAAAGTTTTACCAGTAGGAAAGGGACAAGGCCGCCTACAATAAAAATGCCTTGCCTATTCTCACCTTTCCAGATTTTCACTATCCAAATATGATGATCTTGCTCACTTTCTGAGCTCTGAAGTGATAATGGGTATTGAAAATTCAAAAAACAAGTCTGAAGTTCAAAAAACATGCATACATAGGCTTAAAGGCTTCCCTTTTTTTTTTGAAGAGGGTTTAAGGCTTTCTTAGTTTTATAAGGACAAAGACTTGTTTACAAGCTCAAAACAGAACAAGAGATGTTTGGTAACTCCAGATATGCTCTAAGACTTCAGACAATCAAATAACATTGTCTGAACCAATTTAGGACTTAGCGGCTGTAAATTCACAGATTTTCCCTTTTTCTTCATTCCATGCTTGCTCTTCACCACCACTTCATCAATATTGAGTCCCCATAGAGTTTGTACCAGTTGACTCTCATAGTGAACTCAGGAAATGTAGAAAGACTCTACATGACAGTTCTCCTATTTCTATTATCACTGTCAATCACCAAACCGCAGATTGCACTCCCAATTAATAATACTGTTGAGCTGAATGCAAACTACAAATAGTGTACCACACCAAGAAAAGGTTAGTAGCTTACTGGTTGAGGAATCAAAAATCCGGAGAACAAGTTAAACACTACGTAGAACAATGACTGTAGAGTTGCCGCCACTGGAAAGCTCGGAGTCATTGCAACAAGCATCATTCCAACATAAGTGAAGTACAACAATGTACAAAACATTGCATAGAAGTACCAGAAAACCTTGTAAGCTGACCAATAATACCCAATCATTGGATACGTGATTATCGAAAAAACAATTGCTTGGGCTAAGAGGTAGGGAACCTCAATGGTGACCTACAAAATTAAGTAGGCATATTTCAATAAGGAGCTACGAAATGCTGATAAAAAAAAGAAGAAGAAGAAGAAGAAAGTATAATCTGATTAAGAAAATACAAGAAAGTGTTTGGTATGCTGAAAACATAGTGAGACACCTATGAGCCATGCCACTCATACACTTCTAGGGAAGGTTTCATGCAAGTTCTACCAAAAAACCTTAGCGACATTGTAAGTTACTCAAACTTTAGGTACTTAAGAGGTTACCTGAGCAAGTGCATAAGCCCAAGAGCCATACATCCCTGCAAACTTTTCCCGATAGAGAACTGATCGTTCTGTTGAGACGTATGGTATAACTGACTGACAATTATTTATGCCCAAGAAAAGTGCAGCAGAGTACATTGCCCCAAGAGCACTGAAAAGACTTTGCTGGTTATTTCTGTCCAATAAAAAGATGTCAATGTTAACCTTGCAAACATATACTGATTACCATAATACCTCAAACCAGGAACCTTTTAATGTAGACATTATAGGTCAAAGAGAATCAGGAAACCAATCTCACAGCTGATGCTTTGTCTAGGACTTACCTAATGCACTAATTAACTTCTCATAAATTGACACCGTTCAAATTTTTTTACTTACAGTTTCCTCCCTTGATCCCAAAATAGAATCCCGAAAAGCAAAGATGCGATCAGCAAGAACAAGAAGCGCATCAAGTTGTATGAAGGACTTCTCCAGTAAGACAAGTGTTGTTTCCAAAGGCAAGCTTTGAACTGTCCCCAACCAGTTTGTGAGAAACGGGTTGTAAAATGCAACTCTTTTGAATCAGGAGGAGTACTCAGCGTAATTACAAGTGCTTTATTGTTCCTACAATAACAATGCCCAGAGATGAGTCCTGAACAAGTGATTGGTATCAAAACAAACAACATAATATCATGAGTACTTAGCGGAAGGGTATCGTGAATAAAGTTACACGATATTGATGAGTCCATCCTCGGAATAAATTTAATGTAAATATTAAGGCATGACTAATGCCAATGTATGACTAACAAAGACCATTGCATATTTTACATATAAGAAGATTGTCGTAACCTAGTAATGTGCACCCAAATTTGCACTCTCTTTGTTTGGTGTTTATGTGGCACTTTGTCTTATCTTATAGTTTTTAGAATGCCATATCACTCTGGTAATTAGTAGGCCTAAAAATCTTTAAGGTAAATCTATTTTTAATCCTTATGTTCAATCTACAGTTAACACTTTCAATTTCTCATATGAAGAAGCAAAAACATGTTGAAGTTCTTCAAGCTAACTATTCTCTCCTATCCCGTCGTGGAATGCCCCAGCCTTAACTAAGCTACTTTTGGTAGTTTAACAATTAGCAATAACTCAAATGGCCCATAAGCAATTGATTACCTATTTTAAGTACCGACTTTACGACTTAACAGCTACCACAGTCTAGCGCCCAATTAGGGTGGTTAAATGAATCAACCAAACTGAAGGCTTTACCACAAATCAATGACCATGAGAGAGGTAGAATGGTTCAACCACCACAGGGGGAAAAAGTGGGGAACAAGTTAAGAAAGGACACTGATTATAAAAAGGGAAAGAATGAGAGAGGCAAGGATCGTAACGGACTTCCCTATACGAACAACTCGGCAAAAGAAACTATGACCTTCTACTATAGAATTGGTAGTAATTTGAATTTCCCTGCTTTAAACACAGAACCCTCTTATCAGATGTATGACTATATTATGGGTGCTCCAGAAGTTTCCTAGCTATGCAATATGTTCCATGACCATTGTAAAGGTTGTCCCTCATTGATAACTATAATCTCCGAGGGTAATATGTGAGCCCGATCAGCGGCCTCTCCACTCATTAACAATTGGATTTGAGTTGGATGCCTAGGCTTTCAGAGGCTTTGGGAAGACTTTCTTAATTTTTTTTTTTGAATGCCAAAAAGGGTGGGAAGGGGCGACCAGCGTAGCAACCCCCCATGGGCGGGACCATTGGAGTTCCCGATCCGCTGTGGAATGTCCAGTTGAGCCATAGCTACTGTCCGAATAGCACCACCTAGGTGATTAGTTGGCCAAAGGCCCTCCTTGCAAATCCACACAGATCCCAGCATTGGCATGGGAGGGATTTGAACCTGGGTGGTCCATGCACAAGGAGAGAGGAGAATCTTATCCCACTCACTTTGGCCATAATTGATTGCTTTATTTGTACCTTAAGTGCACCTTGCTTTTTTTGATTCCAATGTTATGGTTTACCTCTCCGCATGCATGTATGGGGGAGTGCTAGAGCTTGTTCCATATTGGTTAATTATAACCTTCAAAACTAGTATATGAGACTAGGCGGCTCATTGTCAATTGGTTTCAAGTTGGATGCTTTAACAACCATGAAATGTGTGAACACGTAAAGAAGATAGAATGATTACAGCTGGGACACATACCATTTACATCTAAGATCATATTAAGACACACACAGCTACGTAGTTTGAGAGACACTCTAGGAAATCAGTTCACATGACTATTCAACTTCATACAAAGCCTTATTTTGAGAAACTATACATTGCAGTTATGCCAAGTGAGTCCATAATGGCCATCCTTACTTGAAACAATTAAAGAATTGGTTAGCAGTTGAACTCACTGATAGATGATAGAATTCTTATAAACTTGGGCAAAATCAATTCCAAGTTCAGCTTCTGTTGTTGAGGATGTGACCTCTAAGATCCATGTTGCTGGATTGTAATTATTTCTAATCTTTGGAACCCCAGTGATATCCTGTTAGAGAGAAATGGTTGTACTTAAGAGTTGAGAAAATAACAGTTAACTTTCAGTCCTCATACTGATAACCATAAAATACTTACGGAAAAATACCAAAAAAAAAAGTGTATTGTTGTAAGAAACCGACCTCAAAATATTTGATAACACTGGTTGAATGCTGACCCAGAGGTCCTGAGTAGATAATACGTCCACCAGTTTTCAATACGACTAACTGCAATAGATTCCAAGTGGGTAATTACACATAAATTGTTATGTTGATGCACACATGTGGATTTCAATAGCGAAAACCATGAATTGAATGGTCTCTATTAAGTAATTTTGAATTGGTTGCTGTTAAATGCCATAGAGAGAAATAATCTGAAAGACTTTAGTATTAAGGCTCTAACACACGATACTAGTCATATTACTTTCTAGCTTATAAGCTGGCGTCTGCATAAGCACTTGCTAATCATCTCAAAGGACTCTCTAGCTCAATGGCAGTCCGATTGGACTAGCAGTCATATACAACAAGAAGACAAACAAGAAACCCAGAAATCAAATTAACTTTCAAATCTACACGTAATTTATTTGACGAAAGTAACTATGCACTTCCAAGAAAACATGTTCCTAAATTACATTCTGCTTTCACATTGATTCAATAATGGAAAAATATAACTTTTTCCTGTGGCCACCACTCTTAATATATAGACAGGGATATCATTGACCGTTACGTAATAAATTTCAGGTGTTCCACAAGTTTGTTTGAATGTTAACATTTTGTTAAGTCAACATATGTATTAAGCTAGGTTTTATTGATTTTTCCCTTTCAAACTTATCAGCCAAAATGTTTCCTCACAAGTCAAATCTGCTAGGGAATAGGCCAATTAGTGCATATTGAACTTGCAACTCACAAATAAGACACAAAATATGAACTAGGAATACAAACACATGGACTCACAGAATCGATAATGTCAATAGACAACAAAAGTTATATGCTCGGTTTCCCCAATACCTCGCACAATAGAGAATGAAGGTGTTGATACAATGCGAGGGATTGCATTGCAAGTTTGCAACAAAAGATCAAGCTATTAGAGGATAGGCCCATAAGTATACTAAGTCTCACTTAGCTAATGTAAGTAATACTAATAAATATATAAGAACTTAGAAGGCTTTAAATCAAGAGGAAAAGCATGTTATGAATCTTGTCTCTTTGTTTCCTGTTTATAATAAATTTTCTTTTTCGGAAAGCTTTTTGCAAGTGCAGAACAATTTGGAAAATTTTGCTGCCCATACGTAAACCATAGAGTTCAAAAATTCGACTAGTTTACAAAATTAAACTAGTTCAAACAGCGCTTTAGTTTCAAATCCTTCATTTCAGTTCAATATCCAAGTTGATTAATTGCCTGAGTACTTAAAGTAGTACACTCATGGTTTCCTACCTCATCAAATGTTTCAAATATGTCAATACTTGGTTGGTGAATGGTGCAAACAATTGTTCTTCCCGTATCAGCCACATTCTTCACCGCCCGCATAACAATTGCAGCTGCTCTTGCATCCAATCCAGTTGTAGGTTCATCCATGAAAATAATGGAGGGGTTTGCAACAAGCTCCACTGCAATTGTAAGCCGCTTTCGTTGTTCAGTTGATAAACCACTGACTCCAGGCATTCCAACCAAACAATCTCTAATTTCATCAAGCTCAATGATCTCTAGGACCTCTCTCACAAATTCCTACGAATATAGGCATCAACTATTAAACTGAAAGTCTTTAACCATTTCAGAAGATTCTAAGGGTAAACTCAGCTTTTATGCACATGAGAGAGAGAGAGAGAGAGAGAGAGAGAGAGAGTTCATACAAATTTCGTTTTTGAATCAATTTCCGGATATAGACGTAGCCAAGCAGAATAAATGATGGATTCTCCTACTGTAATTTGTGGGGAATGAATGTCACTTTGCTCACAATAACCTGAAATTCTAGCAAAAGTGTCTTGAACCTTAGGATATCCTCCAATTCTAATATCTCCTTCAACAGTGCCACTAGTTTTTCTTCCAGCAAGAACATCCAGAAGAGTTGTTTTACCAGCTCCACTGACACCCAGCAACGCTGTTAGAATACCGGGCCTTAACGCACCCGTAATATCACAAAGAAGTTGGAGTCGTTTTTCAGTGAAACCCCTTTCTCTCATTTCCTGCAATCAATCAACAAGAAAAATCACCTGAGGTAAGGTTATCTGACTACTTTAGATATCTAAAAGAAACCGAAGGTTAATAAGAGATTTGTTTATGTTACTACCAAAGGGGTTTCAATGTAGTACTGCACATCTTGAAATGCTAAAGTTATGGGCTCAAAAGGTAAAACCAGCCGATCTGTAAAAATACATTAATCACCCTTGTTAATAGCAGTAGGAATAAACTAAACATGATTAACAAAGGAAGTGATTGATTGAACCATGAAATTCCGTATACCACAATTTATTAGTGGTAGCCGTTAAAGTGAAAAGTCCACCACGTTACCTTTTCGAATATCATTTTATAGTGGCTCACTATGATGTTTTCCGCCATTGAAAAAAGTACAAAATATTTTCCCTTTCTCATTCTCACAAAATGAGACTAGCAGTAATAAATGGTTGGATTTAAATGGTGTTCCCTTGAATCAAGGGACGCAATTACAAGATATATAGTTATCTTGAATGGGTCCGATAAATACAATAAAATCTTTATGTGATTTTTTTTCACGAGTGAGATTATGTTGAGCGACAGATAAATTTTTTCCTATCAGTGATAGTTTGAAGCAATGTTCAATCCTAAATAGGAGAGGAAGATGAATAATGCAAAAAGACAACCTTTATGAGGTTTTGACGTAGTTTTCTCGCAGTCCTTTGACTTTGCTTCTTCATCGGCACCATTGGAGGAATCTTCACTTTCTTTGAAAGTTCGGGAGAGCTTCTCATTCGAAATAATAGCACGAGAACTAGGAGCTGGATTTTCATTTTTGAAACGGAACGAAAACATATCACTATGTTATTTTTAACTCAATGAGAGAGCTTTTTTGTTAGGTTGAACGTACGGTTTAAGAAGGTCAAGGCCAATGTAAATCCAATGTTGAAGAGTATTGCAAACCCAAGTAAGGCACCAACGGATGGCCAAAAGTATCCCTTAAAGTAAAGTCCACGGTTTTCAAGTGTTGCTTTCCCTATCGTAGTATTCCCCGCCAGTGTCTACAAAAAATGTACATAAATATAGAGTGAATAAGCTGATATAGTTAGGAAATTCTGGTGTTCTTTCACTTCTATCGTCTATCCAGTAAACTGAGACGTCTCGTTGCCGATGTTGTTAAAGTTGCTAATTGTGATTACGGATGTAACTGAATATTGACTAATAATTATCTAAATAGGCTTCATCATACGTGGTTTTAGAATGAGTCAACCGCTATATGAATAACGAGTGAACCACTGTATCAACATGTGATTCAGTAACTCTGACGCAAAAAAATGCAGCTTAAAATTTTTTTTAATTGGAGGAAGCGACAAATTTGCATCTCGCTAGATACTCACCTTTTGCCATCTTGGAGCAAGAAATTCATTAACAGCGAGGCCTACCTCAGCATAACTGAATGGGGAAACCCAAAATCCCCACTTCAACCAAGTTGGCATAGAGGCTGCAAGCAACAAGAGGGCTTAAATCTGTATTCCAAAATAATTGTCCCAAACCAAAATTCGGAAGAGTGACTGAAAACTTACGTTTGGGGATAATGAAGCCACCGAATAAAAATCCAGATAGTATCAACAAAGTACCAGCTACAGAAGAAGCAACCATGGTGCGGAAAATAGACGCCACGAAACGAAACATGGATTGTGCAGCAAAGTGCAGAGCAAAAAGTACAATAAATTGTCGGAAGAACCTAAGATACAGAGGCAATGGTAGACAAAAAATCCAATCAAGTTCAACTTTTAACAAGGAATCTGTGTGGATGTACATGGATGTCCTAGTGAAGCTTGGTAATCGGTAGTGTTTTGTAGAAATATAGCATGGGTCAAATTCATATATCAAGGAATGCAATATAGTTCCAGTAAAAAAACTAACCTCCCAGGCTCTGGACTGTATCCTATGACATAATAAGTAAGAGAAGTCCAAATTAGGGCTTGGAACAGTGAAAGAGGAACCTTGAGGATGGTGGATGGGATTGTGTATGCCCATGTTGGATAGAAGTACAAGTCTCTCTGTTTGTAGAAAACAGCAAGTCTTGCGACAGTCATGGACATCTCCGGAAATCCATCGAAGAAAAGAATGATGAGAGAAAAGAACAAGGCACCCAGATAGGAGTTGGCATGAATGACATCAACACCCATCCGCGTTCTCAAGAATACAGTCATTGCGATAAATGCTGTGATAAGAAGCTGCAAAGAAGAAGAAATGAAGCTTTTGTAAGTTATATACGGCCTTAAGCAAAAACATCAAGAATTTAGCTCATAAATGCATGGATGGTAAAGGTTGTATTGCAGGAAAAAATGTGAGGACGAGGGAATAAGAATCTCCAAGCATAACCTGAATTGTTTTGAATACATAAATAAAAGAATTCCTCCTCATAAGAAGATATTCCCTTGACATGCAAGCTCTACATAGCTCCCATTTAGAAAGTGAATACTTGCTAAATGAAATTGCCTTCTTATGGCTCTGAGACTTTGTAAATGGCTGTGATAGGTCCTCATCTAACTTCTTCCCAAAAGTAGATTCCTTAAATTTCTTGCAAAACAAATCAACAGAAATGTAACTCCAACACTGTTGAGCTTGGTGCCAGTACTGTGCTTGATCTTTTCTAGATATAACCTGCAACAGAGTCAACAAGTAACGACATTGAAGAAACTAAGAGCACAAAGAAGAATTCCATATGAGTCACGATAGACTTACCTCTTGGAGGAAGTCAGCTACCCCTTTCCTTTCAGGACATCGAAACCCACAATCCTCAAAAAAAATTAGAACAGAAGTACGGGGTCCATGATACACAATCTTCCCTCCTGCCATCAAGATGATGTCGTCAAAGAGATCAAATGTTTCTGGTGCTGGCTGAAGAAGTGCCAAAAGTATAGTAGCATCTGTGATATGAGCTAGCTGTTTAAGACAAGCAACAATTTGATATGTAGTGGAACTGTCTAAGCCATTTGATATTTCATCCATAAAAAGAGCTTTCGTAGGACCTATAATCATCTCGCCTGCAAAATACAACAAAATTGTTTCCTCTTTTAAACATTAATACATGTCCTGGACAGGTAGAGGCAATATATATTTCTCAAAAGACTTGAACCAACGGAAACCAATGTAGTCACAAGTTTGAAATGCATCAAACTCAAGCATTCAAACTCCCTGTATTCCATATCCAAAGAAGAAAACTTGGAAGACTACCTGTTGTCAATCTTTTCTTCTGACCACCTGAGATACCTCTTCTCATGGCATCTCCAACCAGTGTGTCAGCACATATATCAAGTCCTAAAATCTGAGTAACCATGGAAACAATGAGAAAAGTCAAAGGGTAAGGCATTTAGAAGATCAATGCGAACTCTGCTGAAAGAATTACTTTCAAAATGTAGTCAGTCTGAATAGTAGTCTTCTGTCCTTCAACAGAAATCGCCTGGTAAAAGAAAACAATACACCAGATAAGCTAAATCAGTTACATAAGGATAAGCATAAATAGAACTAACGACCTATACATTTTGCATGATGTTTATGTCAGCTTGCTTTTTTTGATGCTTCTAGTATATGTAATAAAGTTCTTGACCTACACCCCTTAAAGAAACCTTCTTTTTTTGAATAGCGAAGAACAATTTCATTATCCCAAAGGAGCTAAATATGAAATCAGTATACGGTAGTAACAACATCTGATCACATTGCCAACCACACAACAACTGTCATGCTCCTAAGTTTAATTTCTGCTTAATGGTAACTAGCTCCAATCATACTGTTACAACACATGATGCAGTTCTACTACATGTTATGTTGGAAACAGCACCTTCATGTAAGTATCTACATCGGGGTCTGGAACAACTCCTGCTTGTTTCTCCCTTCTGCTGACCTCAACCATAATCTCTGGGTAGGTATACTCAATTTACATAACTTCTATTAGGACCATCAAATTTACAAGGAATCAACAAAAACAGGTTACCCAGAAAAAACAAAAGATGCTTTCTTTGCTCAAGGAGTGCATACCTGCCCGGCTTCCAACCCCTTGACAGCAAGCTGAAAAATCAAGTGTTTCCCTCACAGTCATTTGAGGGATGTGTAGGTCATTTTGACTTATATAAGCAGAAGTTTTCTGGGGAATGAACTCTTCCAGTTTATATCCATTGTAAGAAACTTCCCCCGCAACCTGTTGCAGAAAAGGAGGAATAAATCCGGAGTACGTTCAAATGGATGAAGCTCTTGAAAACTTCCAAATTAGAGCTCAATCTATCAAGCAATAGTGTGTAGAATGTTTAGCCATACATACTCGATGCAATGAGCGAAGTAATAAATTCAACAACAATGGTTACATCTTGGTTCTCATGGGTAAATTAGCATGTGTTTTATGCAATTCATAATCCACATTATGCAATTCATCTTCCATTGTTGATCAACTCAAAGGTAAAGTTCTCCAGACTCCAAATTGTAACCAAGATGGCATAAGATATTGCTCCTTTTACAAATGGGTGATGCTTAGAAGTGATGCTAGACAAGAGACCAGCAGAATCCAAGGTTCATGTAAGAGAACGTTCAAACTTGTACCATAAACTAGTAAATTATATACATATGTTAGAATCACCAACCTAACCTTTCAAAAGAAGACATCAAAAAATAAAACCTTCCCAACTGAAGTTTTTAAGTCCAGCAAGCAGCCCCGCGAGCTTTACTTTTGGTGTAAACGGTGGAGATTTGCAGTTCTAAGACTCGTTATTCTGATGTTTGTAAAGGATCTTCCACATTCCTATGCTTGTACAATGCATACTTTTTACAAAGGAAAAAAATAAGGTACCTTGAGAGATTTGTCTAGATTTCCAGAAAGTGCTTTCAATAGAGTAGTCTTCCCACAACCCGGAGGACCAAGCAACAAAGTCATTCTGCAGTATTGATAGGCACATGTGAGTAGAATGTCAAAAGTGCAAGATTTTGAAGGAAACAATTGATGAGAATGATTTCTTCTTAAGCTTATAAAACCTTAGACGAGTATCTTTCATGAAAAAGCATAGAAAAGGAACACGTCTTCAAATACACGACCAATGCCACTTTATTAAGAAGCATGTTAAATCCCACATCGCCTATCTAGGCCACCCAAGCTTGGTTAATATATTCTAGAGGTTACTCCACCTATTGCCAATTGGTTTTAGGTTAGAATCCTCCAAGAAATTTAACATGGTATCAGAGCTAGGTCTTGGGTGGCCGCATCACATGATGTGGTCAAATCTTTGTCGCCCGAGTCAAATCTTCCAGTCTGCTCAATTCGTACCTCCACGTGCATGTTAAATGCCACATCGCCTATCTAGGCCACCCAAGCTTGGTTAATATATTCTAGAGGTTACTCCACCTATTGCCAATTGGTTTTAGGTTAGAATCCTCCAAGAAATTTAACATGGTATCAGAGCTAGGTCTTGGGTGGCCGCATCACATGATGTGGTCAAATCTTTGTCGCCCGAGTCAAATCTTCCAGTCTGCTCAATTCGTACCTCCACGTGCATGTTAAATGCCACATCGCCTATCTAGGCCACCCAAGCTTGGTTAATATATTCTAGAGGTTACTCCACCTATTGCCAATTGGTTTTAGGTTGGAATCCTCCAAGAAATCCAACAACTTAGTTGAATCCTCGATATATTCGGTCACCCAATGTAAATTCATTTGGATTTTGACAAATAATCCGACTTCACAACTTGATAACGACACAACGTTATGCGCCAAAAGTAAAATACATTCATAGGAGTCCAAACTCCAAATTCAGAAATTATTCACCCGTATTTAGTTTTGAGCTATGAAGGAAAAGATGAACCAGTAAAGTGGAACCTCCCATTAAAGGCCAAACCACAATAGAACACTTGAGAGAACTTATGTGGTTTGAGTTTTTTTTAGTTGACAAAATTAAGAGTTCTGGTTTATCAACAGATACCCATTCACATTGAAGTGATCGTATTTCCTATATGGCAAGTGAAGTATAGTAAAATGAACTTGGGTTGAGCTTCCAATTAATCACACCTTCCAGGCTTAATGATACCATTGACATCATCAATGATGGTTATCTTGGCCTCTTGCGACTTCAAACCAGGTAGCTTGGCACAGTCCTATTAATAGAAATGAATAAATTAATAAAGTTAAGAATAAAAATGGACAAAAGCAGACCTAATCAAGTAGGAGCTGCTTTTGGATATGAATTACCGAAAAATGGCTCCACATATTCGTTTTGCGAAAAAATAGCCAGTCATCGTGGACCTAAGAACAACTGAACCACCCAACATTTGGTAAACCTTTGACTGGCTATTTTTTCCAGTCAAACAATGAGTAAAAATAGCCAAAAATTTTCCATTTGGGTAATCTGTGAGTTTACACCAATAAACCTTTGACTTATACATCGTGGACCTAAGAACAACTGAACCACCCAACATTTGGCTTAAGAGCTAGCCCCTCTAGTCTTAAATGGATACACCAAAGTTCATTCCACTCTTAGGCTAGCAATGAGTTCGATAAAATTGAGTGAAATAAGAAATTTATACAGATTCTTACCCAACTATATCAACCTGCCAACAAATGTGAAGTTGGAAAATGTCCTTGTTTACAATATTTTCCAAAACAATTCAACCTCAAATACCAAAATTTAATAATAAACTGGATTGAAATTCAACAGGTAAAGTGTTGTCTTTTTGGGTCCACAATCAACTCATATCCATTAAACCCTTTTCCAGAGTCAGGACACAGATGTCATTAGTAGGCAGTGAAAACCACCCAAATTCATTCACACATGACTAAGATAGCTTTAATTTACTTGAAGAAATTAGATACTTACATAAGCAATGCTTTTTAGTGAATTCCAAAGAGTAGGGAGTGGCTTTCCGTGAACCACCTCACACTTTGCTTCCACTTGCAGATTTTCATATCTCACTTCCACTCTCGGTAGTTCTACACCAACCCTACCAGAATTAATTAAAGCCCCAATAACCCATTAGTAGATCCTTAAAAGGTTATCATGAACAAGTATGTATACACAGACAATTAGAGATGAAAATGAAGAGCCAACAACAAAGACGAGGAATAAACATTTTCAATGAAAAACCCATCACGTCGTGCCACAGTAACAAGTCGGGAAGGTGAGACCTCCATTGATGGTATAGATTCGTGAGAATACAGAAGCTTTTATCCAGCCAATCTGGGTCGACTCTCGCTTTTCTTATAGTTGTGTCTACTATGCAATCATTGGCCTGTGCGTGTGCTCATGAATATACACAACATGGGGGTATCTACATATAACAAAAAATGACTTACTTATCTACTCTGCTTCTCATTTTCTGCAACAATCGAAGGTTGTCACTCTCAATGTATTTGATGAGTTTTTCAACAAACATCTGCCGTTCTAGAGCACCAAGCTTTGTAACGTCAACTACCCTCTTTCCTTGACCATCAACTTTGCTTCCATCACTTTCATCAAACAAAGATGATCTTAACCTCTCAAATGTAGGCAGTCTATCAATCTGGGCCCATTGCAAGGCACATTCATCATCAACGTCATCCTTTACAGAATTCAACTCTAAACTGCCTCTGGAACTAGAGATATGGCGCCGCAACGAAGATCTCAAACTCTTTCCTACCTCTGCCGGGTCAATGCCCAGTGATTCTATCTCATCATTACCAACCAATTGAGCCATACTGCATAAACTGGGAGAGACTCAAGAGGGATGCTAGGACACAGGAATAAAAGGTGGATATAGGTACTTACATAAATCCACACATATATCGATATACGTAAATATAAATTTGTGTGCAATCTTATTCTTGTATAGTTTAAACTAAAAGGGTTCATGAGGAAAGGCCATAAATCATGCTTATTATTCTTAACAAAGAAGTTGAAGCCTTGAAGATGTTATTTTATGGGTTATGTAGCCCCAAGCAAAATGCACAAGTACTCAACGAACTCACATTAGAGAGTTGACTTTCCAGTTAAACAAATGTTTTACGCTCAGAATCCAAAATTTTAGCATTAAAATAATCGCCTTCGCATCTAGAGTAGATCATAAAATAATAGCCTTCGCATCCCCCGCTCACACTCACTTTGGATTGCTGACAAGTGTTCTCCCACTTTGGAAATCAGGAGAGAGAGGACACTTGTCAGCAATCCAAAGTGGGTGTGAGCGAGGATGTGTATGGAGGTGTGTATTTAGCATTAATGTAAACGAAGATTATACTATTATAGATAAATTCTTCAAATGGAAAGTCAACTGAACTATATTCTGAAACCAAGTAATCTGTTTTATGCGAAGTGAGCAACCAGCAGGATAAGTTTTTTAATGTGTACACCATGTTACCCTCATGTGCACCATATCTGCCAGGATTCTCTCTCTCAAATATTCCAAACCCTTCCCCAAGTTCTCTATCTCCACCCCTCCATGTTCTCCCTCTCTCTCAATTTAAACGAAAACAAAAAAAATAGTAAGACACTATAATTCAGCAGTAAATTGATTTTGCCTCGGCGGGGCTTACAACCCCAGGTGTCGATTCCCCAAGGCAACGATATGTCCTTTGGGCCACCTAACTTACACAAACGTGTGGAAAAGACTGTGGAAGTGGCTGAAGAGATTAGTCTTGTTGATCGAGACACTCTTCATTGCATAAAAAGCCCCCCCCCCCAAAAAAAAAAAAAAGACACTAGAATTCAAGGATTTGAGGCTTGTGGAGGCTACACACGTTGGTACTCTGTTCATTTGACTGTAAAACACATTTTTGTCAAAAAGTATTTTACCCAAATCCTAATCCACCTAAAAATCGTGAGTAGCAAACACGATTTCATAAAACGCGACTTCTGAAGTCGTGATTTGGAACCACGTTTCTCCACTTACAATATTTTCCTCACTTCAGACTTCTTCCTCCTCCTTGTCTGCAACTCAACGTGAAGCGTGTTTGATAACAACGCTTTTGGATTAAGTTTTTTGGATTAAGTTAATCCTCTTACTTTAAACAGGCTAACGTGAAGCGTGTTTGATAACAACGTTTTTGGATTAAGTTAATCCTCTTACTTTAAACAGGCTAAGTAATATCAAAGGCGTGTTTGGCAAACGATTTTTTAAAAACGCGATTCCTAAATATGATTTAACGTATGATGGAAACAAAGTTTAAAAAACACGCGTTTTAATTAAGGGTGCTGATTTTGGACCTCCCTTTTTCGATGCAAGCACTCCAAAATTTAATGAAGTTACAAAACTACCATTTTCAAAATATAAAAATTACTGGAGGCCCTCCACCCCAAAATTATCTCCTCATTTACTTTAGGCACTCCTAATGGAAATATGAATCAAAACCTCTCTCCATTAACTAGAGGCAGCATCATCTATTCCATCTTAGATTTCTCAAGTGAACATCCTGAAAAATTTCAACCAACAGCAGAGTAGCAACCTCCATATTCCAGCCTCATCAAGGACAACTCAAGCAAAGGTTTAAATCAAACTACATCTACCAGCATATAGATTTCACATCAACTAGAGGCAGCAACTAGACGCAGCAGAGCAAAGGTAGTAGCCGAACAAAGAGAGTAAAGGGACGAAACCCACTTTTTATCAAAGGTAATGATGGATCTTCGAGATTGACTCATTTAGCAAGAATATTATACTTTATATCAAAGGTGATGAAGAGTCTTGGAGATTGTAAATCATCTCATCTAGTCTTTAGAAATAATATCATGATTGTAAAGAAACTCATTTTTTATGAACATGCAACACAGAGAGATTTAAAGTTTTACCTAATCGAACAGAATGCAAGCTACCGACGATGATCGGAGCACTTACAGAATGCTAGGGTTTGGGTGGGTTCTTCCATTAACAGGAAATTTTTTTGTATACTGAGCAAGCACCACGTGGTGCCCGTGCGTGCACATCCGGCCGTCCAAAAGTGTTTTGCACGGCCCAGATCTATCCCACTCTCTCTCCTCTCTCTTTCCTCTTTTTCTCTCTCTTAATCCGGGCCGTCCAAAACAAAGTGTTTTGGACGGCCGAGATGTGCGCTTGGGTACCACGTAGGATGGTGCCCGCTCAACATTGGAAAACTCATTAACAGAGGAGGAAAATGAGAAGAGTAAATTTTTTTGAGTGCCTGAAGTAAATTATGGAACTTGTAAATGGGTAATTTTGGAAAATCACTGTAGCTTGGAGCCACTCTATCAATTTTTGGAGTGCGATTATCAATTCCCTTAATTAATAACGTTATTTAAATGAAAAGAAAAAAAGTAAAACGGTTAACAGAGATACATGCAGCACACCTCTTCGTGACCTCTTCTACTTCATTTTTTCGCTCGTTATTTCTATGGTAGCTTTGTACAGTTGCTATCAGTGATAAGTGGCCCAGTTTTGGTTTGCTTTCTTGACATGCAAAACCAATGATTCACTATCTATCACCAATTATTTCCTACAACTGTTCGATAAAATGCCTCAGTGGAGGATTTCTAAATCCCCAAAGAAGTTCCAAAAATTATTAGCTACTGCAATTTTTCTGATCGACGCGTGTGAACTGTGAACTGTGACGTGAAGCTTTGGAACGGTAAAATATTTGAAGGGGATAAAAGAGAGAGTGATATGATTCAACATGGATTATTTTATAAAGAATTAGATACGTGTAAATGCTTGATCTAATGTTATAAATTTTTGCTTAATAAAATAAAAAATTAATATTTTGAATTAAATATTTTTAGGCTTTTTTTTTTTGGTAATTAATCTTTGTATTAGAAGACAGAGAAATAATCTATAGTGGAACAAAGACTAAGGTATGAGCCTACATAAGAAATGAACCAAAGAGAGACTAAAAAGCCTGTACAATAGAAATAACCTAGAAAGAAATGTGTTAATTCTGACAGAGCTGAGTGTATCCGACGGTTCGAATACTTTGCGTGATATCCAAAAGTGGGGTGCAGCCTTGGTCGCTACCACAGAATCATTCAAAATATAACTGCAGATGCAATCAAAGCAAGAAAAAGCTAGGCGTTACATGTACCTTTCCAACGGATCTGGAAGAAAAAGAAGGAAAAAAAAAAACCCTTTTGAGGATGTTTTGTACCGCTAAAGTTTTGTAACTACTATCAGTTTGGTAGATTTATTGCACAAAATTCACCTTGGTCACATTGGGTCAAATCAAGTGCCATGAAATTCACCTCTCGTTAAGATGGACATAACCGCTGTTTTTAGTGTGAAATTATTTTGTTGATCAGTTTTCCCTCTTTCTCCTCTTATGTATAACTACCTATGTTAATATACATGGATGATAGCAGTAATAGATCTCATGTTATCATCAGGGAAAACCTGCCTGATTAGTGTCTTTTTAGTCCAGTTCCAGGATGCTTGGTGAGCTTACAAAGTCCGACAAGAAACAAGTACGATTTTAAGATGCTAAGTTGTCTTCCTAACCTAAAACCCAAGTTGCATTGGATGGACTACCCTAATAGGATCAACAAAGTCAACCATGCAAAAAGGTCAACAAAAAAAAATTAAGTGCCATCAAATTCACCTATGGTTAAATATGGACGTAATCCGCTGTTCTTAGCGTGAAAATGTTTTGTTGATCAATTTTCCCTCTTTATCCTTTTATGTATAAGTACCTATGTTAATATACATAGATGACAGCAGTAATAAACTTCATGTTATCATCAGACAAAGCTAGTCTGATCATTGTCTTATTAGTCCAATCCCGGGATGATTTGCGAGGGGAAGAATGATCGTATGAGAAAGCCATGGGTTGTCAACTACAACAATCCGTTCATTCAAGTACAAAACATATGGTTTCAAAACCTTCATCTCCTCTGGAAGTTTAACTTCTCTATGCAGTATGCAAATAGACAAGCAAAAACAATGGGGTAAATAATGAGGACAACTCCCACAAGGGGTAACTGATCATGGTGATATCCAAAGTAATCTCTCAAAAAGGCCGATACAGGTTTAGTTTCTCCAAACACCCTAATATCCGTGTGTATATCTCCATACTGTGAAGTAAGCATACCCTTTAGAGTCCAAGATGTCGGAGTTAGATAATACATCCAGACCCACCACTTGGGAATTTGCTGCAAGAGGCAATATGAATACAACTAGGTCACTAACATTGAAAAAAAAGAAGAAGAAGAAACAACATAAGTTCAAAATCCCAGTGGCCAAATGCCTTCAAATTTTTTTTACAAGGTGACTAGAGGAGAGTGAGATTTAGAAGTCAGTTTGCATAATTGTTAACAATTGGGTTTGTTATTGCCTTTGATAAACTACAGAACAGATGACAGGAAAAAGTATTACCAGTAAGAAGGGGACAAGGCCTACACCAAAATGCGTCATGAATTCACACCTTTCCACATGTGATACTTTCTGAGCTCTGAAGGGATAATGGCTATTGAAAATTCTAAACAAATTCTGAAGTTTTTATAATCAACTTGCAATTGAAAAGGAATATTAGATGCATAGATAGGCTTAAATGCTTTCTCCGTTCAGGTATTGGAACTACCAAAACACCCGAACTGCTAAACATATAATGGCAAAGAACATGTCCACCATCATACCTACTACAATACAAGTACGCACTCAACACAAAAACTCCACTCCCCATGATGCAACAAACGTGTAAATGCAAAGATTTTCCCCTTTTGTTCTTTCTATGCTCCTCACCACCACTTCATAAATATCAAGTCACCATTGAGTTTGTACCAGTTGACTCTCCTAGTGAACACGGAGATGTAGAAAGACTATACATGACAGTTGTTCTCCTAGTTCTATTATCACCGTTCATTCACCAAGCCACAGAATGTACTCCAAAATTAATTGTAATGTTCAGCTGAATGCAAACTACCATTAGTTTATCATACCAGGAAAAGATTAATACTTACTGGTTGAGGAATCAAAAATCCGGAGAACAAGTTAAACACTACGTAGAACAATGACTGTACAATTGCCGCCACAGGAAAGCTCGGAGTCATTGCAATAAGCAGGATTCCAACATAAGTGAAGTACAACAATGTACACAACATGGCGTAGAAGTACCAGAAAACCTTATAAGCTGACCAATAATACCCAATCATCGGATACGTGATTATCGAAAAAACAATTGCTTGGGCTAAGAGATAGGGAACCTCAATCGTGACCTACAAAATTAAGCAGGCATATTTAAATATGTAGGAGGTGTGAAATGCTGAAAACACACTGATTAAGAAAATAGAAGAAAGTCAAATGCTGATTATGAAAATAGAAGAAAGTGTTTTGTACGGTTGAAAACATAGTGAAACACCCATGAGCCACCTATTAGCCATGGCGCTCATGTATAAATATATGGAAGGTTTCAAGTTGTACAAAAAAAACCTTAGCAACAATGCGAGTTACTTAAGCTTTAGGTACTTAAGAGGTTACCTGAGCAAGTGCATAAGCCCATGACCCATACATTCCTGCAAACCTTTCCCTATATAGAACTGATCGTTCCGTTGAGACGTAGGGCAAAACTGACATACAGTTATTTATGCCCAAGAAAATTGTAGCAGAGTATATTGCCCCAAGAGCATTGAAAAGACTCTGCTGGTTATTTCTGTCAAATAGATCAATGTTAAAGGTCAAAGAAACCTATTAATGTACACATTACATGTCAAGGGAATCAGGAAACCAATCTCAAGGGTGATGCTTTGTCTAGGAACTCCGTAATGCACTACTTAATCCTCAAATCAATTTTTGGTTACTTACATTTTCCGCCCTTGATCCCAAAAAAGAATCCCAAAAAGCAAAGATGCCATCAGCAAATACATGGAGCGTATCAAGTTGTATGAAGGACTTCTCCAATAAGACAAGTGTTGTTTCCAAAGGCAAGATTTGAATTGTCCCCAACCATTTTGTGAGAAGCGGGTTGTAAAATGCAACTCCTTTGAATTGGAAGTACTCAACGTAATTACTAGTGCTTTATTGTTCCTACAATCACAATGCCCAGAAATGAGTCAAGAACAAGTGAGGATTGGTATAAAAAAAATTAATAATATCATGATTATTTTTAAAAGGGTATCTTCAATAAAGTGTTACATGGTATTAATGATTCCATCTTCAAAATAAACTTAGCGTAAATAGTAATGCATCACTAATGCCAATATCTGCCGAGAGAACATTGCACAGGTTACAAAAATGAAGATTTTTGTCACCTAGCATATACAGTAGCAGAAGCAACGTGAGCCCAAATTTGCACTCTCTTCTTTGGCAATTATGTGGCACTTTTTCTTACCTTATAGTTTTTAGAATGCCATATCACTGCGGTAATTAGTAGGCCAAATCTCCTTAAATTTAAATCTATCCTAAAATATTATGTTCAATCTACCGTCAACACTGCATTTGCTCATATGAAGAAGCAGAAACATATTGAAGTCCTTCAAGCTAACTATTCTCTCGTCCCCTGTCATGTACCGCCCCATCCTTAACTGAGCTACATAGGTAGTTTAACAATAATCAATAACTCAAATGGCCCATACGCAATTGACTACATTAATTTAAGTAACGACTATACAACTTCCAGTCACGATAGTCTACCAATTAGAGTGATCAAATGGAAATCAACCACAATCAAGGCTTTGCCAAAATGATCATGAGTTGTAGAATGGTCAACAACCACCGGATAAGAACAAAGGAAAACAAAGAACAAATGGGACATAGATAATATGAAGGCAAAGAACAAGAAAGGAAAGGATCGTAATTGACCAGAACCCGTTCAGAAGAAGCTATGACCTTTAGATATAGACTTGGCGGTATTTTAAACTTCCCTGCTTCAAAAATAGAACCCCATTATCATAAGTAGCTAGACAGTATGTGTGAATACATAATGAGTTTTCCAGTAGTTTACTGGTGCTATATATTCTATGACCATTGTTTGAGGTTGTCCCACATTGACTAATTATAATCTCCAAAACTAGTATATGAACCTGAGCGGCCTTTTCCCTCATTGCCAATTGGTTTTGAGTTGGATGCCACAGCTAGGCTTTTGGAGGATATTGGAGAAAACTCTTAATTGATTGCCCATTTATTTGTGCCTTAAGGGCACCTTTTTTCATTATTATTCCAATGTTATGAATCATTTATTTACCCCTCACATGTGGGTCAGGGATCGCACGTGCAGGAGAGTGTAGGAGCTTATCCCACATTGGTTAATTATAACCTTCAAAACTAGTATTGAGGTTGGGCAGCCTCTCTCTCATTGCCAATTGGTTTCAGTTGGATGCTTTAACAACCATGAAATGTGTAAATTGTAAAGACCCGTAAAATTATATTATTTTTCCGGAAATAATGTTGGGAAATGTGAGGAAGTAATTAAAATGGTTAAGTGTTTGGTTATGTGGTTTTAGGAGTAATGTTGGACCTAATTGCATTACACAAGGAAAATTTGGACCTAGGGTGTAATTTTTTTGAATTAAAGTGAAGTGTGTGTATATGTGTGGTGTATGAGATGAGAGAGAGAGAGAGAGAGAGAGAGAGAGAGAGCACTACCCCATTAAAGAGGCCGGCCCCCTCCCCCCACTCTTGTTCTTCCATTTTCTCCACCTCTCCTCAAAATTCTTCCATAAATCTCTCAATCCCACTCAACCCTCTCACAAATCCTTCAACATTGGAGTATAGGAGCTTGATTTCTTCTTGGGTTTGCTTTGGAAAGCTCAAGACTTGGTGGGTTTGTTGATTTGAAGCTAGGGTTTGCTTTCCCACACTTGTTCCAAGATCTTTGCTTGAGTTAGGGGAATTTCTATCAATTCAACTTGTAAATATGATGTAGTGTGTATTGCATCCTCTTCTCCCTTGTTCATGCTAAATCCCCTTGAAAATCACATTTCTAGTCATTTTTGGATAAAGACATATTGATATCTTGCTCCCATGTGATTTCCTTGTTAATTAGTTGATACACCATTCACTTGTAACTCAATTTCATGATATTCTTACTAGATTGTATCAAACCCACTTGAAAACCCATTTTTGTGTAATTTTGATTGGGGAAAGACCTTGATTCATGTTGATTATTGTTTCCCCACTTAAATTAGTTGTTGAATCTTTCCCCTACACTCCATTCTATTGATATTTGGCTTTGGAATCATCGAAATCGGAGTCTTAGAGCAAAATCCCCAAAAATCCCATTTTGAGCAGTTTTTGGGTGTGCTGTCTGGAATTTCCGCCTGGGCGGGACAGGGCGGTTTGCCGGGCGATTTTGACAGATTGTTGGACAATTTCTGTTTTGAGTTTTGGTCTATTCCTTCACACTTGTTTGGCCTCCGAACCTGTTTTCCACTCACATAATGTGATTTCTTGATTTGGTAACACTTAGATACTTATTAGCCATGGGAAATCCTTGTTGTTGAGTGTGCTATTGCGTTGATAGGATTGACGGAAATTTGGTATATACGGTTGGTGCATTGATTGGTTAATTGTCGAGTCGGGTTTATGAGATGCGTATGTGTGGACGATTCGACACATGTATCACGTTTGACACGAGGTTAACATGAAAACTTAACAAATGGAATCGTGGACTTGCAACATTGGATACGGGGCTTAAATGGTAGCCCGGAAGGATACTCGGTTCGTCCTATGGACGTTTCACAAGGAATGTACCTTGACCAAGGGGAAAGTGGACACGGGGCCTATATGGTATGCCCGGAAAGATACTCGGTCCGCCCACCCGGCGTGTCGCGAGGAATGTGATGATGGAATGATAATGATGGACATGTAATACGAAAAATGAGCACTTTGGACACACGCGTCGTGTCGGGTACGTGTCGGGTACAAGTCGAGTATGGTAGTGTGAATATTGAATCGCTATAAGAACTTTCAAGCTTGTTTATCTCTGTTGTGTTGTTTGTAAATGCTCTAACCTTGTGTCGGTCTACATCTTCTTGTCTTTACCTCATGTGCATTGCATTTCCAAGTAAGATAGATAGACTTTTTCCTACTGGGCTAGTGAGCTCACCCTTATAATTCAGGTACTCAGCATGGAGGAACATGACACGGAATGCTTGAAGTGTATGCATGCATTATTTTTGAAAGCTCAACGGCGGAGTTATTTTGTCATCTTTGGACTTATGATTTTGATAAGATGATTTTGTAACTCTATTTGATTCATCTTTTGACTACTGGTTATGTAATAACACTTGGGATTTGTTTAACTCTATTTGGGGTGCGTGTACCCGTAGACATCGTGATTTGTTGACTTTGACCGTGTTGGTTGTATTATGAGAATTTGACTTTGACTATGGAATTATTGACTTCCACGTGGATTATGCTCGTATATTTATTTATAAAATTGAGGGCGTGACATAAACCAATTAAAAGATAGAATGATTGGCAGTTGGGAGGCATCCTGGGACCACCTATATCTAAGATCACCTTAAGACCACAAAAAGCTAAATAATTTGGGAGGCAGTCTAGGAAAACTGTCTACGTGATTATTCAACTTCAGACAATGCTTATTTGAGAATCTCTGCAGCAATTCCATAGTGACCACCCTACTCGAAACAATTAAAGCAGTGATTAGAAGTTGAACTCACTGATGCAAGACAGAATTTTTATAAACTTCGGCAAAATCAATGCCAAGTTCAGCTTCTGCTGTTCTGGAAGTAACCTCTAAGATCCATGTCGCTGGATTGTAATTATTTCTAATCTTTGGAACCCCAGAGATATCCTGCTAGAGAGAAATGGTTGAAATTAAGAGAATCACAGTTGACTTTCTGATATCATACTCATGACTGTAAGATAGTTAAGGAAAAATACCAAAAATGAAACCGACCTCAAAATATTTGATGACACTTCTTGAATGATGATCCAGTGGTCCAGAGTAGATAATACGCCCACCAGGTTTCAATACAATTAACTGCAACAGATTCCAAGTGTTACTAAACGTGAATTAGTTTGTTGATGTGCACATATAGAATTTCAACAGCAAAAATTGCGAAATGAATGGTCTCAGTGAACAAACTTTGAATCTGTCTTGATCATTCATTACTTCATAAGTGCCAAAGTTTCGTTGAAGTTCAATAGACTGGGTAAAGTTAGAATTTGTTGCTGTTAATGGCAAAGAGAAGAATAATCTGAAAGATATTGGTATTAAGGCTCCAACATGATACTTGATATTCATATAACTTTCTAGCTTATAAGCTGACATTTGGCGTATCTATTGTCACTTGCTAATCATCTTAAAGAATTTCTAGCTCAATGGCAGTCCGATTGGACTAGTAGTCACCTATATCAAGAAGACAAACAAGAAACTCAGCTATCAAATAAACTTTCAAATCTACACGCTATGTCTTTCAGTTTTGGGAAAGTAACTATGCACTTCCAAGACAACATGTTCTAAATTACATTCCGTTTCACATTGGTTCAGTTAATGGGAGAAAAGTAAGAATTTTCTAATGGCCACCACTCTTAACATAAAGCCTGGGCTATCATCTGTTTAGTTAGAAATTACGTAATTATTTTTTCCTGTGTTCCACAAGTTTGTTTGAATGTTAACATTTTCTTAATTCCACGTACCACCAACACACTTGAGCTAAGATTTCTTGATTTTTCCTTTTCAAATTTTGCAAGCCAAACAATTTCCTCATAAGTCAAAGCTGCTAGGGGATAGGCCTATTTTGTGCTTATTGAGCTTGCAACTCACAAACAAGACAGCCAATATGAAATAGGAATACAAACCCATGTACTCAAACAATTGATCATGTCACAAATGTTGTATGTTCGCTCACCCCTTTACCTCTTAAAATAGAGAACTAAGGTGTCAATACAATACGAGGAAATGCATCGCAAGTTTGCAACAAAATTTCAAGCTATTAGAGGATAGGCCCACAAGTATACTAAGTCCTACAAAGCTAAAGAAAGCAACCTAGAGATTTCAAAAATTCTACTATTTGCAAAAAGACTACTAGGTTCTAATCATTCATTCCAGTTCAACATCCAAGTTGATTCACATCCCAAGTACTTAAAATAGTACGTCAAATTGTTTCCTACCTCATCAAATGCTTCAAATATGTCAATACTCGGTTGGTGAATGGTGCAAACAATTGTTCTTCCCGTCTCTGCCACATTTTTCACAGCCCGCATAACAATTGCAGCTGCTCTTGCATCCAATCCAGTTGTAGGTTCATCCATGAAAATAATAGAGGGGTTTGCAACAAGCTCCACCGCTATTGTAAGCCGCTTTCGCTGTTCAGTTGATAAACCACTGACTCCAGGCATTCCAACCAAACAATCTCTAATATCATCAAGCTCAATGATCTCTAGGACCTCTCTCACAAATTCCTGTGAACATATGTATCAACAATAAAAGTGCAAGTCTTTAACCATTTCAGAAGAATCTAAGGCTTAATTCAGCTAAGTGTACACATATATACGTGAGAGAGAGATGTCATACAAATTTCGTTTCCGAGTCAATTTCAGGATGCAGACGCAGCCAAGCAGAAAAAATGATGGATTCTCCTACTGTAATTTGTGGGGAATGGATGTCACTTTGCTCACAATAACCCGAAATTCTGGCAAAAGTGTCTTGAACCTTAGGATATCCTCCAATTCTAATATCTCCTTCAATAGTACCACTAGTTTTCCTTCCAGCAAGAACATCCAGAAGAGTTGTTTTACCAGCTCCACTGACACCCATCAACGCTGTTAGAATACCGGGCTTTAATGCACCCGTAATATCACAAAGAAGGTGGAGTTGTTTCTGAGTGGAACCTCTTTCTCTCATTTCCTGTGAACAATCAACATGAACAATCATCGGTAAGGTCATTTGACTACTTTAGATATCTAATAGCAACTGAATGTTCGTAAGAGATTTGTTTATGTGAATACCAATGGGGTTTCAATGTAGTATTGCACATCTTGAAATGCTAAAGTTAGGGGCTCAAAAGGTAAAACCAGCCGATCTGCAAAATTAGATTATTCAACCTTGTTAATTGCAGTAGAAATAAACTAAAGACGATTAACAGAGGAAGTGATTGATAGAGCCATAAAATGTCACATATAACAAATGTATGTGTGGTTGCCACTAAAATAAAAAGTTCACCACAGTACCATTTGGAATACGATTTTATAGGGGGTCACTTTGATGATTAAGTGGTGTTGATGCATGTTGAAACACCAGACCAAATCCTGAAATTAGAGATGGCTTCCACTTGTGAGGTACACAAATATCACCCCTTTTTCTAAGTACATGTGCATCCATAACCCCACTGGTTGGGGATTACAAGGGTGTTGTTATTGTTGTTGCTGCTGCAGCTGTTGTTGTATGTGTGAAACCATGCAATGATGCAAATAAACAAAAAGAGAGTATCGATTTCTCAAGGAAGTAGATTTGTAGGCAGTCAGCCCCTAAAATAAATGAAAATAATTAGCCTTTCTCATCTACCGAAATGAGACAAGAGGGGAATAAATGGTTGGAATCAAATGGTGTTCCTTAGAATCAAGCGATGCAATTAACACATATATGGGTAGATATATATAATAAAAACTTTAGATTTATTTTCATGAGTGAGATTTTGTCAGAGACAATAAATTTTGCCTTAAAGTGATAGTTGGAAGCAATGTTCAAAACTAACTAGGTGAGAAAGATGAATAATGCAGAAGGACAACCTTTATGAGGTTTCGACGTAGTTTTCTCGTAGCTCCTCTGCTTTGCTTCTTTATCGGCACCATTGGAGGAATCTTTACTTCCTTCTGTTTGGGAGAGCTTCTCATTGGAAATAATAGCACGAGAACTAGGAGCTGGATTGTCATTTTGAGCATATCACGTTGTTAGTTTTAACTCAAGGAGATCTCGTTTTTTTCTTTTAGTTGAACTTACCATTTAAGAAGGTTAAGGCCAATGTAAAACCAATGTTGAAGAGTATTGCCAACCCAAGTAAGGCACCAACGGATAGCCAGAAGAAGTATCCCCTAGAGTAAAGTCCACGGTTTTCAAGTGTTTCTTTCCCTATTGTTGTATTCCCTGCCCCTATTGTTGAATTCCCTGCCAGTGTCTACAAAATATAGAAAATCATAGAATGAATAAGCTGATATAGTGAAGAAATGCTAGTGTTCTTTCTCTGTTGTAGTCTATCCAATAAACTGAGACATCTTGGCCGATGTTGTCCTTGGAGTTGCTAATTGTGATAAGTTATATAGTTGAATATCGACTAATATTTATCTAAATAAGCCTCAATGTATATGGTTTTAGAATGAGTCAACCCAAATATGAAATTCACTGAACTGCGAAACAAAGCAAAATGCAGCATGAAAATTTTGTTAATTGGAGGAAGCAACAAATTTGCATCTAGCTAGATACTCACCTGTTGCCATCTTGGAGCAAGAAATTCATTAACAGCGAGGCCTGCCTCACCATAACCCAATGGGGAAACCCAAAATCCCCACTTCAACCAAATTGGCATAGAGGCTGCAAGTAAAAAGAGGGCTTGAATTTGTTACCCTAAATAATTGTCCCGGACTCAAATTTGAAAGAGGTCGTGAAAACTTACGTTTTGGGATAACGAAGCCACTAAATAAAAAGACAGCTAAAATCGACAAAGTACCAGCTGCAGAAGAAGCAACCATGGTGCGGAAGATAGATGCCACGAAACGAAACATGGATATTGCAGCAAAGTGCAGAGCAAAAAGTAGAATCAACTGTCGGAAGAACCTAAGACACAGAGGCAATGGTAGAAAAAAAAAATCCCATCAAGTTTAACTTTTTACAAAGAGTCTGCGTGTATGTACTTGAATGTACCACTGAAGCTTGGTACACGGTAGTTTTTTCATAGAAATATATGAAGGGTCAAATACATATTTGAAGGAACGCAAAAATTTATGTCCTGTAAAACTAACCTCCCAGGCTCTGGACTGTATCCTATGACATAATAAGTAAGAGAAGTCCAAATTAGAGCTTCGATCAGTGAAAGAGGAACCTTGAGAATGGTGGATGGGATTGTATAAGACCATGCTGGATAGAAGTATAAGTCCCTCTGCTTGTAGAAAACCGGAAGTCTTGCAACAGTCATGGACATCTCGGGAAACCCATCGAAGAAAAGAATGAGGAGAGAAAAGAACGAAGCACCCAGATAGGAGTTTGCATGAATGACATCAACACCCATCCGAGTTCTCAAGAATACAGTCATTGTGATAAATGCTGTAATAACAAGCTGCAAAGAAGAAGAAATGAAGCTTTTGTATGTTATATATGACCTTAAGAAAAATGTTAAGAAATTAGCCGACAAATGCATTAATGTTTTTCCGCTCGGAATAATTCAAGAATGATGAAAGTTCTATTGACAATATATATATGAGGATGAAGGAATAAGAAATCACCAATCATCACCTGAATAGTTTTGAATAAATAGATAAAAGAATTCCTCTTCATGAGAAGATATTCCCTTGACATGCAAGCTCTACATAGCTCCCATTTAGAAAGCGAATACTTGCTAAACGAAATTGCCTTCTTATGGCTCTGAGACTTTGTAAATGGCTTTGATAGGTCCTCATCTACCTTCTTCCCAAAAGTAGATTCCTTAAATTTCTTGCAAAACAAATCTACGGAAATGTAACTCCAAGACTTTTCAGCTTGGTGCCAATACTGTGCTTGATCTTTTATAGATATAACCTGCAACGGAGTCAACAAGTAATGACATTGACGAAACTAAGAGCACAAGGGAGAATTCCATATGAGCCACGATAGACTTACCTCTTGGAGGAAGTCAGCTACCTCTTTCCTTTCAGGACATCGAAACCCACAATCCTCAAAAAATTCTAGAACACAACTACGAGGTCCATGATACACAATCTTCCCTCCTTCCATCAAGATGATATCGTCAAAGAGATCAAAGGTTTCTGGGGCTGGCTGGAGAAGAGCCACAAGTATAGTAGCATCTGTGATGTGCGCTAGCTGTTTAAGACAAGCAACAATTTGATATGTGGTGGAACTGTCTAAGCCATTTGATATTTCGTCCATAAAAAGGGCTTTCGTAGGACCTATAATCATCTCGCCTGCAAAATACAAAAAAATTAGTTTCCTCATTTACATATTAAATGTCCTTGAAAGGTAGTGACTATATATTTTTTCGAAAGACTTGCACCAACAGAAAAACTATGTAGTCGCGAGTTTGAATTGCATCAAAATCAAGCATTCAAACACCCCATATTCCATATCAAAAAGAAAATTTGGCAGACTACCTGTAGTCAATCTTTTCTTCTGACCACCTGAGATACCTCTTCTCATGGCATCTCCAACCAGTGTGTCAGCACATATATCAAGTCCTAAAATCTGAGCAACCACGCAAACAATGAGAAATAGTCAACGGGTAAGACCTTTTTCCTAGCAATGATATAGAAGAAGATCAATGTTTGCTCTGCTGAAAGAATTACTTTCAAAATGTAATCAGTCTGAAGAGTAGTCTTCTGTCCTCCAACAGAATCGCCTGGTAAAAGAAAATATAGACACAATACCAAATAAGCTAAATAAGTTGCATTAAAAAAAGGACGGGATGCAACTAACGACCTATACATTTTGCATGAAGTTTATGTAATAAAGTTAAGAACTTGCACCCCTTAAAGAAACTAGCGGTCAACTAGTTCATGTCGACTAGGGACAGTATGTGATAGAAACAGCATCTCATCACATTGTCAACCACACAACTACTGTCGTGCTATCAAGTTTAACTTCTGTTTAATCGTAACAAGCTCCCAATTCTAACTGCTACAGAACGTGATGCAGTTCTATTATAAGTTATGTTGGAAATATAACCAAAGCAAAATCTTATTTTTGCAGAAGAGTAAGCTTGCTTGTCCCCGCAGTCTTCTTAATAGGAAAAAGTAATTAGGAAATCTGAGCGCGATTTGGTTCAAGCCTCTCGCAGAAACTATCCAAATAGATATGAGAAAGGGAGAGATATTCTCTGATCATCACCACATAAAGAGAAGCATCTCAATCACATGTAATCGTGTTCTTGCATAACCAATAAAAGCCTGTATAGAAGCAGGCTGAAAGTTTGCCATGAGGTAACATCATCAACTCTGGATATTCGCTCATGAAACATATTAGCAACACCGGAAACAAGGGGAAAAAGAAGACAGGTAAGCAGCACCTTCATGTAAGTATCTACATCTGGGTCTGGAACAACTCCTTCCTGTTTCTCCCTTCTATTGACCTCAGCCATAATCTCTGGGTCAGTACACATTTATGTAATTTCTATTAGGACCATCAAAATACAAGGAATCAACAAAAAATTGTTAGAGGAGAAAAAGAAGAAGAAGATCCTTTGTTTGCACAAGGCGTGCATACCTGTTCGGCTTCCAACTCCCTGACAGCGAGCTGAAAAATCAAGTGTTTCCCTAACAGTCATTTGAGGGATGTGTAGGTCATTTTGACTTATATAAGCCGAAGTTTTCTGGGGAATGAACTCTTCCAGTTTGTATCCATTGTAGGAAATTTCCCCGGCAACCTGTTGCAGAAAAGGATGAACCAATACGAAGTATGTTCACAAGGAGGAATTAAATATGGAAGAAGCTCTTGAAAACTACTCCAAATTAGAGCTCAATCTATAAGAAATAGTATGTAGAATGGTTAGCCATACATACTTGAAGCAATGAGCGAAGTAATAAATTCAACAACGAGGTTAAATCTTGTTTCTTATGGGTAAATAGTATGTGTTTTATGCAATTCATCATCCACATTAGGCACAAGAAACACATAAGCACAATTCTTCCATTGTTGATCAACTCAAAGGTAAAGCTCTTCAGACTCCAAAGTGTAACCGAGATGGCATAAGATCTTGCTCCTTTTAATGATGAGTGATGCTTAAAAGCGATGCTAGACAAGAGCCAAGAGCCCAGCAGAATCCAAGGTTCATGTAAGAGAATGTTGAAACTTGTATTACAGTGTGTGTTTCTTCTGTACACGTGTATACTATATACGTACGGAAGTTTATAAGTCCAGCAAGCAGCCCCATGAGCTTTACTTGTGCTGTAAACCGGGCAGATTTGCAGTTCTAAGAATCGTTATTCTGATGTTTGTAAAAGGATATTCCTCATTCCTATTCTTGTACAATGCTAACTTTTTAGAAAGGGAAAAAATAAGGTACCTTGAGAGATTTGTCTAGATTTCCAGAAAGTGCTTTCAATAGAGTAGTCTTCCCACATCCCGGAGGACCAAGCAACAAAGTCATCCTGCAGTTTTGATAGGCACATTTGAGTAGAATGGCAAAAGTGCAACATTTTGAAAGAAAAAATTGTTGAGAATGGAGAATGATTTCTTCTTAGGCTTGTAAAACCTTAGATGAGTATCTTTCATGAAAAAGCATAGAGAAGGAACACGTATTGGGACACACGACCAACGTCAATCTATTAAGCAGATAACACTAAGTTGAATCCACAATATAAATGGTTATCCAAAGTATACTAAATTGAATTTTGATCAATAATCCAACCTCTTACCTTGATAACGTTATGCATGCCAATGTTAAAATACATACATAGGAGTCCAAACTCCAAATTCAGAAAATTTTCACCCCTACTCAGTTTTGAGCTATGAAGAAAAGGACGAACCAGTAAAATGGAATCTCCAATTAAAGGCCAAACCGCGATAAAACACTTGAAAGAACTTATGTGGTCTGAGTTGTTTTAGTTGACAACATTAAGAGTTCTGGGTTCTCAACAGATACCCATTCACTTTGAAGGGATCGAATTTCCTATATGGCAAGTGAAGTATAATAAATTGAACTTAGATTAAGCTTCCAATAAATCACACCTTCCAGGCTTAATGATACCATTGACATCATCAATGACGGTTATCTTGGCCTCCTGCGGCATTAAACCAGGTAGCTTGGCACAGTCCTATTAACAAAAATGAATAAATTAATCAAGTAACGCATAGAAATAGACAAGGGCTCACCTACTCAACGAAGTGCCGCTATTGGACATAAATTGCCAAAAAAATGGCTCCGTATATTCGTTTTTTGCAATAAAATGTCCAGTCAAACCTGACATGGAAGATTTTTGGGTAATCTGTGAGTTACACACCATAAAATTTTGACTTCTACGTTGTGGAACTAAGAACCAGTGAACCTTCCAACATTTGTCTTAAGAGCTAGCAATGGGTTGGATAAAATTGAGTGAAGTAAGAAATTTAGAAAGACTCTTACCCATCTATATCAAACTGCCAACAAATGTGAAGTTAGAAAATGTCTTTGTTTACAATATTTTCCAAAAAACTCAATCTTAAACTTCAAAATTTAACAACATAAACTGGATTGAAATTCAACAGTTGAGGTGTTGTAGTTTTTGGTCCGGAATCAACTCATATACATTAAGCCCTTTTCCAGACTCCAGAGTCAAGACACAGAAGTCATTAGCAGGTAGAGGAAACCACATAAATTCATTCATACATGACTAAGAAAGCTTTAATTTACTTGAATAAATTAGATACTTACAGAAACAATGCTTTTTATTGAATTCCAAAGAGTAGGGAGTGGCTTGCCGTGAACCACCTCACACTTGGCTTCCACTCTCAGATTGTTAAACGTCACTTCCACTCTCGGTAGTTCTACACCAACCCTACCAGAATCAATTAAAGCCCCAACAAACCATTAGTAGATCCTCAAAAGGCAATAACAAATGAGCATGTCTACACAGACAATTGGAGATGAAAAAGAAGAGCCAACAACAAAGATGAGGAATAAACAATTTCTATGAAAAACCTGTCATGGTATGCTCCGATAAGATGTTGGAACTTAAGACTTTACCAGTCTTATATTGCTTGACAATGAGAACTTGGAACATCCATTCCATTGATGGTATAAATTCGTGAGAATACATTCAATGCATGTGCAGTAAAAGATCCTCTATCCAGCCAATCTGTACTGTCACTTTTCGTGTACTTGTGTCTATTATGCAACCATTGGCCTGTGTGTGTGCATGAATATATGCAACATGGGAGTATCTCCATATAACCAAAAAAATGACTTACTTATCTACTCTGTTTCTCATTTTCTGCAACAACCGAAGGTTGTCACTCTCAATGTATTTGATGAGTTTTTGAACAAACATCTGTCGTTCTAGAGCACCAAGCTTAGTAACCTCAACTACCCTTTTTCCTCGACCATCAACTTTGCTTCCATCGCCTTCATCGAACAAAGATGACCTTAATCTCTCAAATGTAGGCAGTCTGTCAATCTGGGCCCATTGCAAGGCATATTCATCATCAACATCATCCTCCACAGAATTCAACTCTGCACTGCTTCTGGAACTAGAGATATGGCGCCGCAACGATGATCTCAAACTCTTTCCTATCTCTGCCAGCTCAATTCTCAGTGATTCAATCTCATCATTACCAACCAATTGAGCCATACTGCATCAACTAGGAGAGACTCAAGAGTGATGGTAGGACAAGAATAAAAGGTAGGTATATATACTTACATATATCCACACATAAATAAAAATATGCAAATATAAATTTTGGGAGTATTTGCGTGCACTCAAAGTCTTAGTGTTTAAACTAATAGGTTTCATGAGGTAAGGCCATGAATCATGGCAAACAAGAACTCAATTTGACGGAAGAAAGGAAGTGTTTTGGTTGCTTGTATTTGAAGCCTTTCAGACATGCACTAAGCAAAATGCTGATGTACTCAATGAGCTCACGTTACAATGGAAAGGGATTTGACTTTCCAGTTAAACAAATGCTTTATCCTCGGAGTTAAATATTTTTGCATAATAACTGCTAAGTTTCGCATTTACAACTTAGAAAGTAAACCAAGACTCTCACCTACTTTAATAACACGGACACCGCGTGCTAATTGCACCTCATGACGTCGGCTCAGTTTTACCTATATAGACTTCAATAATTCTTTACACATCGCTCCCCTTGATGTCGAGAAGAATGTCTCACAGTTTCTATCTTAGCACACAGTATGTTCTCTATTTCTTACTCTAATTAAAGCATAGTCAAGTATTTCGAGGGAAGCATAATTAGGTAGGGCCATAGTACTTACTACTAATATGCTAGCTTTATTGATAGTTGACAGTCTACAAGTTAAAATGGAAAGATAAACTCTTCAAATGGATAGTCAACATGACAATAGACATGAAACCAACTAATCTGACAGGAATCTCTCGAAATTCCCAACCCCTTCCTCAAGTTCTCTATCTCTACCTGACTACACGTTCCCCTCTCTCAATTTTTTTTTTGAAAAAAAGTTCTAAGAGACTAGTACTCAAGGATTGGAGGCTTGTAGAGGCTACACACATGCGTGCGTGCGTGTGTATACATAAATGAGAGCTGAATATGGGGCTTCGGACCCTCAGTCTCCCTCCCTCTGCTGAGCCAAAAAATGGGCAAAAGATTACGTTGCGGTAACAACCCAACCAACCATCAAGGCCAGCCCTTCACTTTTTCAGACACTAAGCTAACTCTTCGATGAGGCCCTTTATACCTTGTTACATACAGAAAATAGACATGACATATAATCAACTTCAGAAAAGAAATCAATAGTATACCTTGTTACATACAGCAAATAGACATGACCACAAAATCAACTTCAAAAAAGAAATCAACTTCAAAGCTTAATCAATAGTAAAATTCAAAAAGATTATAAAACAAAAAAACTCTATTTCTTTCTCTACTAGAAGCTTAGTCAAAGACGCAAGCTTGATTAGGTTGGGCCATAGTACTCAACTCCTAATATATAATGTTTATTGGTAGTTTTTTTTTTTTTTTAATTTTTATCGATAGTTGACTTTCTATAATCACGCATACCAGATGTTCTAGTTGCCAGAAAGGTAAAGTCTTCAAATGAAAAGTCAACAGAACAATATTTATGAAACCATCTAATCTGTTTTACGTGTGGTGGTCCTGGTGGACAACAAGGATGACAATAACATGGACACATTTTGTTAAAGTAAACTAGCCATGTGTACAGTCACGTTACCTTCCTGTGTGCCAGTTCTGCAATGAAAAATGAGTACTGGAAAGGAGATTGTATGACCAACATGACTTAATTGGCAAGATAATAGAGTTGACCACCTCTGCCACAGAAAATCACTAAAACAGCAGTGATATCTGGATACTGGAACACATTAGCATAACAAAACCAACCCCCATGTCCAATCCATTCTCGCCGGCCACATAAATCTGTTTTCGCCATTCTGCTCTGTTAAGGTACCACATTAGCTTAACAAAACCAACCCTTGTGCCCAATCCATTCTCGTCGGCCACATAAATCTGTTTTCGCCATTCTGCTCTGTTAAGGTACCACATTTATCTATATCACCATAAAAGAGTTAAAATGTAAAGCATGTTAAAACCTCTCGAGGGAGACTAATTTAATACAGCTTAGGCTAATCTGCAACAAACTCAAATTGGAGTCTAAAGGGAGTGCATAATTTGATGCAGCCTATGAAGACTATACCCGGAGGCTGAGACCAAACATTAGTGGATGATCATAACTGTCAAGTTCAGTAACTGACATAAAAGCTTTTTAAAAAATAAATCTGATAGAGATTAGATGTGAGAGTGGAATATGGTTTTTTGGACCCTCTCTTTCCCGAGAGAAAGGATCCAGAGCCAGTAAATGGTCAAAGAAATAACATCGCGGTAACAATTATTAGTAGAATTCGAGAAGATAAAAAAAAAAAACAGAAATACCAGTCATCCCCAATCGCATTTTGTCAACATTTCGGCACCACCAATTATAATAAGCTATGTGATGTCAAAAACAGATGAGATGGTCAAAGAATTAACCAGACTTGACTACTAAATAATTTAACTGGACAACAGGATTATTATAAGAAAACTTCTGCGCGTTTAGCACGATTGGCGGGAAGTCTCCCATGCTGATGATACTCAACATAAGGATAACACCATATCGACGGTGGTGATGGCTTGTTCAAACTCCGGAAATTGGGTCAAGGAACCCTCCGCTCTCGGACCGTTATGTTAACCTGTCTTTCCGGGGAAAGAGTCAAAGATTCACAAGTCAACTAAAACAAGCAAGGAATGTATTAGCCACAATGGCAGAGGACTACCAGACCAGAGGGCAGCCGCTCTCCCCGGTTCAAAGACACTGGTTTGAATCACAGCATCAGGGATACATTCAGCACGGCGAGGACATTGCCCGTCTTTTCTTTTCAAATTCTCCACTTTCTGTAGATTTTTCTTCATTTACTCATAAGACCACCCTGAAGGAATTAAATGGTCATGAGTCATGACATTAGTTATTTCTAAAGTTGGAATATTTTTTTTGGATCAAACTACTACTACAAAAAAAAAAAAAAAAATCTTTATTCATCATTATTTTTATTTCTTCACGCCATTTTAAAGAATCGAAAAATTGCATACATATCTATTATTTCCCTGAAACATAGCACGCCTTAACAGCCCCTTAGAAAAGAAAAGAGAGGGGTATGGTTTCTAGCCAAATCACTCCTTTGGCTCGAGTATTTTGGTGAGAATTAGAGAGGAAAATACAACAATAAAATGTTTTGATTGGCCCTTCCCCTTGCTCACCCATTCTCCCAATCTCTCCAAAAATGGTGAGATTT
Organism: Gaultheria prostrata; assembly: GCA_036023075.1. Lineage (NCBI taxonomy): Eukaryota > Viridiplantae > Streptophyta > Magnoliopsida > Ericales > Ericaceae > Gaultheria > Gaultheria prostrata. The sequence continues at coordinate 37,083 of JAXBDA010000618.1, read as the reverse complement.
GATGAGAAAAGGCTCCCTTTCTAATCTCCCCCTTTCTCACCATCCAAGATTATGATTAAATGTTTTGATTAACCTTTCCCCTTGCTCACCCAAAAAAAATGGTGAGATTTGGTGAGAAAGCGCTCCCTTTCTAATCCCCGTTTCTCACTATCCAAGGAGCTTTAGTAAAATGGCTAAGATTATCTAATGTTCAGTGAAAACTTTTTCTTTCCATTTCTACAAGGCAAAATTTTCATTTTTCCCTCTTGTCAAGGTGGCCAAATGATCCAATAATTCTTGAGAGTTGAGAAATCATTTTGACATTTTGTGAAACGCCCAAAGCATACCTAGTGATGTGTCCGCACAACTCAGCAAGCCCTAAAAGTATACAGTTAGGCTGTGTTTGGTCTAAAAACATACCTAGTGATGTGTCAATCTGATTTCCGGACATCAACTGATCCATCACTCTGATTTGCAGTCTAAAACGTGAACAGTTTAGATCATCAAAGTGAGACCAGAAATGGCCTACAAACAAGCAAACTAAAAGTTCAGTCCATGAAAATAGACTAGAAAGGATCCTCCTCCGTACTTTTTTATTTTCTTTCTCCAGAGTACTGTCTACATCAATATGGGGTTAGAGCGAAGTTAGTAAGTTAACAATTGAAGGGAGTTTCGAAGTCTCCCTACAGACTCGAACCCCAGACCACCCCTTGGAAGCCAAAGGGTACAACCAGATGGAGGAGCAAAATCATACAACAAAATCATGTTCATCAGATTTTGATCAGTGTCTTATTGGAACACATTTAAAACAAATGCACTTTGCAAAAGATTGGTAATACAGATAATTTAAATGCACTCAGCACACTTGATTAAACCCATTTGTTTCATGATAAATGTATCTAGACAAGGCATTCATATAAACATGATTTTTTCAATGGTTTAAATAATTGGCGAGCTCTATAAAATAAACAGTTTTGATCATTATTATAGGCTATGGGTAGCCCCAAAAAATCTCAACTAGACGGAGCTGGACCTTAGGGGGACTGGAATGGACCTAAGTCCCTGCGGCCTTTAGAATGCTACTATCTTTTTTATGTTACTAGTTTTAGGCCTCCATACACGCACGGAATCTCGTGCTCATGTTTTTTAACTTTGTTTTTTTATTTCATCTAATTTGTTGGTTGTGGTTTGTTGCTGGGAGATTGTATTTGTTGAGTTTTTTATGTGACGAATTTGTAAGTTTTTCATTATACATAAATGATGTCACAATGTTGGGTTTTTTTTTTTTTTTACTTTGGCATAAGGTTATGAAAAGAAGAAGTGAAAGGTTACGTTCAGAATCCGATGTTTTTTTTTTTTTCAATCGATAGAAGAGAGAGCAATTACATTGCATATGAAGTACAAAGTATCAACCCGGGACACTATATTTGAGAGTCCACGAGACAACCAAGCACAGCAACTTAACCAATACAAGAAATAACCCGTTATAGAGTATAAACAAAGAAAGAAAGGAAAAGCCCATGCACGTAGGCGGGAAGATTCGAACTTCGGACCTTCTAGTGAGATGTAAAAGACCTGACCAACTGAGCTAGCCCCAGTTGGTTTTGAATCCGATATTTGCATTCTAAAAAATCTCTAAGATATGACTGAATCAAAAGCCGATGGGCGATGGGACACCCTGTTTTGCCGTGTTTGAGTTGGTAGTGGCAGTTGTGTAGAACCAAATATTTGAAGCGGCCAAAATGGGGAAAAAAAAAAAAAACAACCCATCCTAAAAACCTCCATTTTCCTTTGGGTAATTCTATTTGCAACCACCTTTTAGCTAAATACAACCACGTGAAATTTAACAAAATTTGGACAAAAATACCCTAATGTACAAAGATTATGTTGTCCTTCATTTGTATTTCTTGTCGTCCGAAATTCAGATTCCCAGTATTGAATTTGCACAATGTTTTCATCATTTAACGTTTGAAATATGTAGCTTACTTCGGATTGTAAAACATGAATATGTTTGAAAATCATTAGGTCCACTACTCTCGTACTTTGAAACACCAATGGAGCATACAGTGAATATTTAAAACAACTTCGGATTCAAAAATGAAGCATACAGTGAGAATTTAAATCTATTAGTTTCACACATATAATTCATGTTTTAAAATCCGAATTAAGGTTCATATTTCAAACATTCATATCCGAAAATACTGATCAAATTCAATATTGGGAGTCCGAATGGCGGGCTACCAAAAACGAAGGGGAGGGGTAGATTGGGAATATTTGGGAAATTTGTTGGTTGTATTTATCCAAAACTGGGTTACAATTTCAAATTTTGATTTTAAAATTTTTGATGGTTGTATTTAGCTAAAAGGTGGTTGCAAATAGAATTACCCTTTTCCTTTTCTACGTATAATTACTTCGAGCTGTATTTGTTTGTAGGCTCACTTGGAAAGTTGTGTTTTTTTTTTTTTCTTGTTGATTCGACGGAAATTCAAAGTACAAGATAAAAACTCAAAAGCCGAAAACTTGGTGAGTTGTGTGTTTCTCCACAAATGGGTGCTATTATTCAATGCCCGCGGCCCTAATTATTCATTTTCTGCACCAATTTTAAAGTTGTCACTTAGTTCTCCAAAAAAATTGCAAAAGTATTGAAAAGTTGCACACAAAAAAAATGTGTTATCTTGTTTACTAGAAAAAATAGCACAGCACTCTCTGGCAAATCTTCTGTGTTCAGTAAAAACGCCGGTGAACACTTAGACATCATCTCCAAGTACATCAACTTGGGCAACATCCGACCCTCTGGGGCTGCGGCGGGGTCGGTCACCCTTTCTTTTTCTTCTTCACGATCTGACTTATCCCTCTCCTCTCTTTTTTTTCTTTTTTTTTTTATCTGCGAAAAGGGTGGGAGGGGGCGACCAGCGTAGCAATTAACTCCCCTTCGGCGTGACCATAGAGGCTCCCCGACCTGTTGTGGAATGTCCGGTTGAGATATAGCTACTGCCCGTGAGAACAGGCCGTCACCACAACACCACCTCAGCACAAGCTGATAGTAGTATAACACTACCAAAATCCCCCCAACGCCACTTCGGAGGCAAGACTCGAACCTGAGTCTCCTTTGTGGAGACCAACTGGCCTATCAGCCAGGCTACCACCTCGGTGGTATATCTCTCTCCTCTTTTGCTGCACTATTTCTCTCGAGTGGTGTTGTTTGACTAGAAATTATTTTGTGTACGTATGATTTTTAAGAGATGTTTTTGTTATGGTTTCAACTCTCTAAATTACTTCTCTTATGGCAAACATAATAAATCTGTCAACTGCCTGATTTGAGATAGAAAATTAGAAACTTAGAATAATTTACTATAAATTCAACGATTGTGATAAATTTATCGTATACAAGAAATTTACCCTAAATACCCGAGAGGGTTTATTCTTCCTTTATCATATTCATGCCTTATTCTGAATTTATTTTATATGAATGTGGTAAAATTATCGTGTTAAATTTGCAAAGATGATCTATTTATCACAAAAGTAAGTTACTATATATGGGTGTTGATTTGTACTTTATCACAATAATATTTTATTGTATGTAGAACATGGTATATTCAATTTCAACGAAACGTGATATATTCGATTTCAAGTTGCGAGAACATGGTACATTTGGTTTCAACAAAACGTGGTATATTCGATTTCAAGTACATGGTCATTCGGTTTCAAGACCCAAAATCAACAAACTCATTGTCAAAATTAATCTCTCACGCTCTATAGCCATACCAAACCTAATTTACCACAACATAGCACTTCTCATAGTCGATATTTACCACAACTACTGCTCTAGGAATTTGAGCCCAACAACCTCGTTAAATCCCAGAAAATTAGGGAACTAATGCCAACAAAACAACTAATATCCATTCCTTGGGGGTGTAAATTGGGCCCGAAGCCCACCCAAGCCTGTTGACATTTAGCCCGGCCCGATCCTGATATTAGCATAGCCCTAGGCCCCACCCTAACCCTAAGTGTAGGGCTTGGGCTAGAGGTTTTGAAGCCAAGCTAACAACTAAGAGTATACTTCGTGCAGCAGCCCTCATTAAATCCCAGAAAATTAGGGAACTAATGCCAATTTTACCAACAACTAATATCCATTCCAGTTGGGCCAAGTGGCCCGAAGCCTGCCCGAGCCCGTTGACATTTAGCCCGGCCCAATCCTGATATTAGCCTAGCCCTAGGCCCCACCCTAACCCTAAGTGTAGGGCTTGGGCTAGAGGTTTTGAAGCCAAGTCCGGCCCTAAGCCCGAAGCATTTAGCAGGAAAAATGCCCAGTTCAAGCCCGGTTTTCAGTTTTTCTTCTTGTTCTTTTCTTTTTTTCTTCTTTAATCATTGAGTTTAACAATTATTTAAATTATTTGAAAATGAAGGTAATTTGTAAATACATGAATTGCATAGGGATCAGACCGGGCTAAATTGCAACGAGCTAGGCGGGCTTCGGGCTATTGCACCAAATTTATGCCCCTACTTGTGGTTTAGATATCAAATACATAAAGGTATTAAAGTTTTTCCCCCCCTCAAGTTGAATTTCATCAAACCTAATCACTTCTAGATATGAATTCTTCATAATAATAATGTATAATATCAGTATTTCTCTGTATTCAGTTGGGATTCCTATTTTGTAAGTTGTTTTCTCTTTTAAGGTTGACTAAATTGACATTAAATGTGATTACTGTAACTTCAAATATGAAATCACATGTAGATTCACTCCTAAAATTCCTTTTTATGTAAATTTATATCTTTTGAACGAAATCACATATCACTGTCACATATCACTGTCACATATCTACTTATAAAGGTTATGTTATTGAGCTGTGTAATATCCGCGTTCTTGCCAAAAAAATTCAACCCTAATTCGCTTTCGTGTGGTGTTCAAGTTGTGGTAAACCTGTTGTGTCAAAAATTTCTACCACTAGGTGCAGCTGATCCAACGCAAGCAAGCTTAATAAATGAAGTATAATAAACTTTCTACCACTGAAATTATTGAATAATCATGACCATCAAGTTTTATAAATGAAGTCTTTAATATTCTTGGAAATCTTATAGTTGTCCATTGTAGAACGGAATTAAGGGTTTTAGACACTTAAAAAAAAGAAAAGAATTGTTATTCAGGCCCCCAGCGCATTACTTTACCCTGATTTTTATGATTTTTTTTTTGGTAATATGAACTGATATCACATTTATCTATGACAAAAATTATGCGTCTATCCTCGTTGGCATCAGAGCGGTGGCTGATTAATTTGACGATTGGGATTACAATGTCATTTATTCTATAATGGTATACTAAAAACAAGTAGCTTTAACCAGCGTCGCATCGTAGCGGGGCATCTAAAAAGTGAATTGGTACGATTCCTGCAAGGTTCATTTATCAGCATAAATTTGTTTAGATCTGCTTTTTTATAGTATAGAATAGAAGAAAAATGGGGCAATATGAATTGTAATTGTAAGCTCACCATTAGCTTGTTAATTTTCATATTGCACCTATCAAAGATAATGTTGGTGCATGTGGTAATACAGCTTATTCAATGATTTAATTTTTCCTAATTAAAATTTTTTGGTTGAAAAAAAACAAAAACAAAAACTGTTCAACTATTCTCTTCCACAATCTCTATCTCTAATATCTAGTACAAAAAATTTCAATTTGAAGTCATGGAGTGATTACTATAACAAGCAACTCACCTCAAAGTATATAACATAAAGTTTCATAACATTCATCTCCCTCTCTCCTTTTTTTTTTTTATAACCGGATGTCCGAGCCAGCTTGCGCACACCTCGACTAATCCCGGAACCTTGAAGGTAATGACCGGGCATAACCCCCAGTAGCCCCAAGAGTTTGCTGGCAAGGAGAATCGAACCTGAGACCTTAGATGGGAGTAATCCTTAAGTTCCAAAGCAAGACCACTTTACCAACCCCTTGGGGTTCGTAACATTCATCTCTTCTGGTAGTTTAATTTCTCTATACAATATGCAAATAGACCAGCAAAGACAACAGGGTAAGCAAAGAGAGCAACGCCCACCAAGAATAGTCGATCATGGCTGTATCCGAAGAAACTACTTAAAAAGTCCTTGACGGTTTCAGTTTGACCAAACACCGAAATCGTCTCTTGTATATCTCCATATTGTGAAGTAAGCATCCCATTTAGGGTCCAAGATGTAGGAATTATATAAAACATCCAGAGCCACCACTTAGGAATTTGCTGCAAGCGGCATACAAATTCAACTAGGTCAGTAACAAAGCGACGGGAAAAAAGAAAAAAAGAAACAACAGAAGTTTACCATCCAGCCGGAAAATATCTTTAAAATTCAACAAAGTTCCCATAAAGGAGAGGGACCTAATTTAAACCAAATAAACGGACCAAAGAGCGAATCCACTTGCAAATAAATGGATCAATTGACCAAATAAACTTGATATCTAATATAAATTGGAAATATTGCATATGCCACCGCGGTGAAAAAGTGCAAAAAGCCGATACTAGGATGTAAAAAAGTTTAACCAGTATGAAAAGCCCACTGCAGAGTGCCTTGTGAATTCGCACATTCCCAGATTTTCAGTGATGAAGTATGATTTTGCTTACTATCTGAGCTCCAAAGTGATAATTGTTCATATAAATCAAATCGACAAAAGTGACTTGTGCTAGGAACTGAAAACTAATAGTTTTCAAGCGAATTTCAGCATTGTGAGGAGAGTTCAAAAATAGAATTGCTAAGCAGAAAAAATAGTGGAAATGAGCATTCTAAGAAAGAGATACTGCGAGCTTTGCTTGTAGGTTAAGGTTAGTATGGTTTTGCCATAGTAAAGGCACTGACCATAACAGGAAAGGAAGAATCAAATTACAGAGGAGCCACAGGTAGGATTGCATTAGAAAATCTGGTTTGACGCTGCCTACAGTAAGAATTGGTGGGATTTTGGCGGTTAAAAGCTTCCACGGTTAATTTTCTAAGGAGGAGAACAAAATCTTCTATGTTTTGCAAATCTGTGAATTAGTAGTGACTTAAGTTGTGGAGCATATTTGGGTGCTAAAATAGCAAGTAACTTGGTTTGACTGTCGAATTGAACACTACTAAGTAGGATAGACGAGTATGGTTCGTTTGGGGCATGCTTTGTTCGGGTTGGGGTAGAAAACTGCACTTCTTTGTTTTTTTCTTTTTTTGATCGGCAATTGCACTTCTTTTGTTTCAATGGCAGTTACCTTCTATAGTACTTGTGTTGTTTTGCAATCAAAAAAGAGAAGAAGAGGGGAGAAAAGGATATGGTTCACCCTAGCAACCGTGAGGAAAATTCACAAAAACCATCTCAAGTTCCTATAATCGCGTGAATATTCAAAAGAAAGATCAGATGCATATTTATAGGCTTCAAGGCTTTCCAACTTTGTAATGCTAGGATCTATTTTACCTAGAGAAAAAGAAGAAGAAGGTCTAGACTTGTTTGGAAACTATGTGTTCATAGCTCAAAATATTCTAAACTAACTAGGTCTCCAAATGACAAAATAACGTGAGGAGACTCCATTTATTGCTCGAAGAATGACCGCTACTCATGGGCAAGATATTGAATTTACCGAAATCTACCTAACTGCTAAACCCATATAGTAATGACAAAGGTGAAAGGATATGCCCTGTAAACATAAAGTTCCTACTCATAACCATAACTTCACACTATGATGCCACAAACTTGCTCCTAATAAATTCTCAGTTGTGCCACTTTTCTTCTTCTAATGCTTTTCATCGCAACTTCATCTCAACAAAGTCGCAACTGAGATTTATAAAAGTTGCCTCTCCTGGTGAACTAGGTAACTGGAGAAAAACTCTTCCTGATTGTTTTCCTTGTATTGTTGCGATCAATTCATCAGATCACAAAATGTTTTTTCCCAATTAGTAATCAATGTGAAGTTGGGAAAAAAGGATTCATGTAGCCGAACCCCAATTGAATGGGACATAAGGCTCGGTTTGGTTTGGTTTAGTAATCCATGTTAAGCTGAATGTGAACTACCATTAAGTGTACCACTTGAAGGAAAGGTAGTTAACTTACCGGTTGAGGAATAAAAAATCCAGCAAACAGGTTAAACATTGTATAGAATGGTGACTGCAGAACTGCCGCTACTGGAAAGCTTGGTGTCACCGCAATGAGCAGCATTCCAAGGAAAGTGTAGTACATCATTGTACAAAATAAGGCATAGAAGTACCAGAAAACCTTGACAGTTGACCAATAAAACCCAACCATGGGATATGTGACGATCACAACTACAATTGTTTGTCCTAAGAGATAGGGAACCTCAATCGTGACCTACAAAATTAAGCATCCATATTTAAAAAATTAGAACGTGCTAGTAGTACAATGCTGATTAACAATTAAAAGAAATGACGCTTAGAAGGCATGTAACTAATGTATTTGGATCTTAGATTGTTGACTAAAGGCATTAGGGAACATGCAACAGTTCAATGTCAATCTCAACCAAAGGAATTGGAGCTGTGAAGAAAGAATTGAACACTTCTACAACTGCCTTATCAGAGCAATCAATCAAAAGAGAGAGAATGCTCTGCTAAAACTAAGCTTTAGGTAAGTAAGAGATTACCTGAGCAAGTGCATAAGCCCATGAGCCGTACATTCCTGCAAACCTTTCCCGATACAAAACAGATCGTTCCGTTGAGACATATGGTAAAACTGACGAACAGTTGTTTACACCCGTGAAAAATACAACAGTGGCTACGGCCCCAAGTATATTAAAAAGACTTTGCTGGTCATCTCTGTCCAAGAAAATGATGTCTATGTTAAATGTGCTGAATTCACTGATTAGCATAATAATGGAATCCTGAAGCCTCTTAATGTTGTCATCACAGGTGAAGGGAATCAGGAAACCATTCTTATGGCGATATTTCATCCAAGAAATACGTATTTCATTACAATGGTTACTTACATTTTCGTCCCTTTATCCCAAAACATAATCCCAAAAACCAAAGATGAGATTAGCGAATATATGTAGCGCATCAATGTGTAGGAAGGATTTCTCCAATAAGACAAGTGCTGTTTCCACAGGCAGGATTTGAATTGTCCCCAACCATTTAGTGAGAAGCGGGTTGCAAAATGCAACTCTTCTGAATCGGGAGTAGTACTCAAAGAACTTACAAGTTCTCTATTGTTTCTACAAACACAAAGACCAGAAATGCCAATCAAAAAAAAAAAAAAACCACAAATACCAGAAATGAGTCATATATGAAAGAGTGGTATCACAAGACAACTAGTATGTACCAAGAATATTTTCCCCACTTTTTGATAGGGGTTATCATGCATAAGTGTCACAACAAAATGAGTCCATCCTTAAAATAAACTTTGTGTAAATATGAATGCACCATTAACGCATATATCTAACAGACAATGAATACTGGCATAACCTAACATATCAATACATACCCTAAAAGATATGTGTTTTGCCTAAAAAAAGTCTCCAAATCCTAGTTTTCTAGCATTTTGATTTTTTTTTTTTAAAAGTCTCAAATCCTCTTTCCCCTCTTACTCTTCCACGTGTCCCATGACTCCCACCACATCTCTAACTTCGCTTATTTCTCCCCCCACTTCCTTCTATATTTCTGTTTTAACAAGTTCGTGCTTTATTTTTTTCTACTTTCACAACCGTAGCAATTGGTTGGAACTGTTACAAGATTTCGTTCTTTTTTTATTTTTCCCTTGCTAGCATTGTGCCCATTGATGCACAGAACAACATGAAAAAAAAGAGTTCACATTAATGTACTTTTCTTTCCACGTGCATCGAACGGGTAGAATGCCAGTAGCAATAATTGTAATGTGTGCCCAAATTTGTTTTCTTTCTTATTTGGCATCTGTGCGGCACTCTATAGTATCTTATGTCTTAGAATGCCATATCACAAGGGTAATTAGTTTCCCAACTGTTTGTATTGAATAAATATGTCTTAAAAGATTATGTCCAATCTACCAATTAAAACTATCATTTTTCTTATTTTAAGATTCATAAACATAATTGAATTTTTAAATATAAGAATCTTCTCCTCGATTTAGCTACCTCAAATGGTCCATAAGTACAGTGGCGACTCCAATTCACTGCACTATTTGGTCTACGAGCAGTGTCACAGGAACCAACCTTACCATAAGTATGATGACATGAAGGCAAATGTATCATGAGTTCCCCGGAGGTTGCTGGCTATGCATTATGGTCAATGTCGTGACAATAAAATGTGTAAACCAATTTAAATCCTCTTTTGCTTTTGCAAGTGAAACTGTATCTAAGATCATCTCAGGACCTTAGATAGCTAAAATAGTTCCGGAGACATCCTAAGAAATGTGCCAGATGACTAAATAACCATAAACAATACTTAATTTGAGGTGAAAGACTCTACATTAGTCATACGAAGCAAGTCTACAAAGACCTTCCTTATTCGAAAAAAATAAACACTATTAGAAGTTGAACTCACTTAGACAAGACGGAATTCTTATAAATTTGGGCGAAATCGATGCCAAGTTCGGCCTCTGCTTGTGTGGAAGTGACCTCTAACATCCACGTCGCTGGATTGTAGTTATTCCTGATCTTGGGAACCCCGGAGACATCCTATTAGAAAACATGGTCGAATTAAGATGAATCAACTAAGCTTCTAATTTTACAAGCATTACCTATACAAGTAGTAAAGGGAAAAAAATTCTAAAAGACCAATATATTTTGTAGCAAACCAACCTCAAAATATTTGATGACACTGCTTGAATGTTGACCTAGTGGTCCGGAGTAGATAATACGCCCGCCAGTTTTCAATAGAACTAACTACAATAGATTTCAAAAGGCTATTAGACATAATTATTTATGTTGATTCACAAACATAATTCCAATACAGGTAAAGGTCAAATTATTAGAGAATAGGTCCACAAGTAATTTCCCCCAAAAAAGGTCCTCAAGTATACACAACTTCGAGCATAGCTAACAATAGTAACAACACCACCACCAAAAAATAACACTAGAACTTGATAGGCTTCCAATCAAGAGGCTAAGTAGGTTCTGAAGTTCACCTCTTTATTGCACCATTTACCTTTAATTTTCTTTTACTAAAATTCTTTTGACTATTTTCTCTTTGTCATTCGCAGAGTAATTTTTTGAACCATACTTAACCTATGGAGTTCAAACATTCTACTAGTTGCAACTTGCAATCAACCAGCTTTCAAGTTCAAATTCTTAGTTCCAGTTCAGCATCCAAGTTGACTCATTTTCGAAGTATTTGATACGTTCATAAGTTTCCTACCTCATCAAATGCTTCAAATATGTCAATACTTGGTTGGTGGATGGTGCAGACAATTGTTCTTCCCGTATCAGCTACATTCTTTATGGCCCTCATAACAATTGCAGCTGCTCTTGCATCCAATCCAGTTGTAGGTTCATCCATAAAAATAATAGAGGGATTAGCAACAAGCTCCACTGCTATTGTAAGCCTCTTTCGTTGCTCAGTCGATAAACCACTAACACCAGGCATTCCAACCAAGCAATCCCTTATTTCGTCGAGCTCGATGATCTCAAGGACTTCTCTCACAAATTTCTGTTATATGTAGCAGCTATCAGAAGGAAACACTTTTGTAATGTTGCAGAGGAATTAAAGAGCAAATTCAACTTGAACGTATAATATAGATTGGCCATACAAACTTAGTTTCCGAATCAATTTCAGGATGCAGACGCAGCCAAGCAGAAAAAACCACTGATTCTTCTATTGTAATGTATGGGGAGTGTATGTCAGTTTGCTCACAGTAACCCGAAATCCTAGCAAACGTGTCGTGAACCTTAGGATGCCCTCCAATCCGGATATCTCCTTCAATAGTACCACTAGTTTTCCTTCCAGCAAGAACATCCAGAAGAGTTGTTTTACCCGCTCCACTAACGCCCATCAACGCTGTAAGAACACCAGGCTTTAATGCACCCGTAATATCAGAAAGCAGTTGGAGTCTTTTCTCAGTACCCTGAGAGCAAACAAAATGGCAAATTACCCAAAATAGAATTATCTGATCACTCTAGATATCAAAACGCCACCTAAGGTTCCTAAGAGAATTGTTCATATGATTACCAATTCCACCGAGTATTGCACATCTTTAAACGTCAAACTTAGCGGCTTAAAAGGTAAAGCAACCTGATCTGTAAATGAGTACATTAACTGCTGTTAGTTGCTGTAGGATTAAAATTAAATGATGAGTAATTGAAAAAGAAGTCCTTTGAAGCACTAATTCAAAAGAATTAGAAGATAACAACAAAAACCACAAAACATGACCTTTTTGAGGTGTTGATGTAGTCTTCTGATAACTCTTCCACTTTGGTTCTTTACCAACTTTAGTGTAGGAATCTTTGCTTCCTTGTATTTGGGAGAACTTTTCATCGGAAATAATGGCACGGGACCGAGGAGCTGAATTTTGAGTTTGAAATAAAACATATCACCATGATATTCTTCTATTGACTTCATTTAATTAACAGATGAACTTACGGTTTAAAAAGGTCAAGGCCAGGGTAAACCCAATATTGAAAAATATTGCAAACCCAAGTAAGGCACCAAATGATATCCAGAAGAAGTATCCACCAAACTGAAGTCCGCGGATTTCAAGTACTTCATTCCCTAATGTTGTATTCCCAAATGTCTACACAATATAGAAAAGCATAAAACAAATAAGCTGATATAATAAAGAACGGACAATGTTCTTTCCCTGTTGTCGCCTATTCAATAAACTTAGACATCTTGTTGAAGTTGCTTTTGAAGTTGCCAATTATGTTAGCTGATATAAATGATATACAGTATCAAAGTAATGATATACAGTATCAAAGTGGCCCTCAACTTATTTTGGGTGAAGCAACAAATTTTGCATTTATCAGCATACTCACCGTTTGCCATCTTGGCGCCAGCAATTCATTTACAGAAAGGCCTATCTGACCATAAGTCAAGGGGGAAAACCAAAATCCCCACTTCAACCAAGTTGGTATAGAGGCTGCAAGCAAGAAGAAGGCTTACTATATTTTGCTAAATAATCGTCCAAACTCAAATATGAAGAGATACCGAAACCTTACGTTTTGGGAGAATGAAGCCACCGAAGAAGAAGAAAGATTGTATTGACAAAAAACCACCCGTTGAAGAAGCAACCATGGTGCGAAATACAGATGCCAAGAATCGAAACATGGATGTTGCAACAAGGTGCAATGCAAAAAGTAGAATGAGGTGCCGAAAGAACCTAAGATACCGAGGCAATGGAAGAAATCAGTTCCATTTCAGTTTTACTTTTTACAAGGCATGTGTGTGTGTGTGTGTGTGTGTGTGTGTGTGAGAGAGAGAGAGAGAGAGAGAGAGAGAGAGAGAGAGAGAGAGTCACGGCCTGACTTTTCTTTTCCTAATAATTATTTTGTTAGCACAGTCGTGTAGCAATTCTATGGTCAAGTCCTATTTAATCACTTTTTCGGGTATTATTGGTATTGTTATAACTTTGAGGATATAAGCTTAATTTTAGTAGATTATATTTATTGGGTTATTTTATTATAAATCTGTACGATATTTACAATACTCTAATTAGTTAGTTATCTATAGTTTAGGGAGCATTGTATTTAGTGGGTAGTTTCATAGAGTTGCACTTAAATAGAGCACACTAGTTGATTAGGGTTATATTAAGAACGCTTTAGAGAGCAAGCCGCAGGCCCGCAGTAGGTGATTCCGTCGTTTGGTGATCGGGTAAGTTTTCTCTGGCTATCCCTATTCTTGTTTCTCTTTGTGATTCTCTTCTTTTTCTCAAGTTTTGGCTGTACATGGGTATGGGTAAGAACTTGAAATTGGTTGGATGGTGTGGATCGGTGGGATATTGTAACAGGATAGTTGGGATTGGGTTTGGGTTTTGCACAAATCAACTGAAAAGAATTATTTATTTCATGGAACTGAGCTATGGATGGAATCATGCCATACATGCACGGTGATCATGCTCATGGGAGAATGGAATGGTTTTATGGTTTGGTGTCTGGAAATAGTGGAAAGGCAGCCGCCACTTGCTATGTCGTGGTGTAGTACACAGTACACATTGTGAGCAGATTGTGTTCATGAGAAGTTGACAAATGAAATTGGAGATTAATATTGGTCATGTAGTACATGTCTGGTGGCCAGAGGATGTTTAGTTTAGGCTAAGATAGTTAATTATTTTTCTTCCGAACTGTTTTAGATTATGTTACTTAGGGCATCTCCTACACATCTCCAAAACTCCCAAATGGAGAATGGATGAGACATAATGATGGGATATTTTGCAATTTATCCTCTCATTTCTTTAACTTTTGTATTTTTTGGAGGGACCCGTCGTACATTTTAGAGATTTGATCTTCACTTTTTACTTTTGGGTCTCCATTTGACTCCAAATATGGAAATCCAAAAGTAAATTTGGAGATCAAATCTTTAAAAAGTACGATGGGTCCCTCCAAAATTCTCTCATAAAATACAAAAATTAAGAAATGGAAGGATAAATTACAAAATATCCCCTCAATATATCCCATCCATTCTCCATTTGAGAGTTTTGGAGATGGGTGGGAGATGCCCTTAGAGACTAGTTGAATTGTAATTATTTTGGGTTCATACTTTGTACAGGTTAGTCTCTTTTTGTGTGTTCGAGTTGCTTTGTCTTTGGACTCAGGTGAGTGGTTAAGCATGTTACATACTTTTGAAACTTTCCCGTGTCCCTTAAATTATTATTTGAAAATTTAGAATTGCTAATTGGAAAAGCGAATTATTTATATTTGGTTCTTTAAATTGGCAAGCGATAAAAAGTGTTCTTTTTGGCGAGAACTTTATGGATATTATTGGGAACTTTATTATTGGAAGTCCAGGGAAATTATTCCTTTGTGTAGGTGACCCTGGCCATTACGGAAGAGACCCGGGTTAGGCCGGTGACCCTTTTGCTCAACGGCTGTCTTTTCGCCTGATCAACTTAGGGAAGATTACTGCGGGCTGCCAACACCTGGTGACTCTAAGTTCGATATTGGATCCAATCTTGAGATAAATATTTTGTTGGTCATGGTACTATTTGGTTGTGGTTCCCCATTATTATTGGATATCATTTGATGATCACCATGAAGATTTATTATTGTTTTATAGTGCATCCTGTATGCCAAATTATGTTCACTAGGAAATCTATTTTCATCTCCGTTTTAGAACTTTATTTAAAATACATTCTTTGTCAATCACTGAGCTTGTCAGCTGACGGATTTATTCCAACATCATTTTCAGGCAAATCGAGTCGATAGGTGAGGACTCTGGAGGCGTCTTGAGCAGTTATTATGTCGACTCCATAGGATGTTGCATTCTAGTGTGATAGTTTTATTTATCGCTTCCGCACTTTGTTAAACTTTTTTTTATATATAGAAATCGAAACTCCTTTTTCTTATTGGTGATATATTCTTATCATTTTGGTTTATGGGTTAGTTGTGCCCCATTGTTATGATTTGGGAACTATTTGGCTTTGGTTTGGTTTAATAACAAAAAAAAAGATATTTAATGTCCGATGACTTTATTTTACTTTAGGCTGCGTATTTCACGGGTTGAAGCCTCGTGGTTCACGGCTGGTCACTTCTCATTTTTGGGGTGTGAGAGAGAGAGTTGTAGTACCAGTGAAGGGTGGCACCTAGATGTCAAGTCGATGAATTCTTTTTTTTTTTTTTTTTTTTTTTGGGGGGGGTGGGGGGGTTATAGATAGTCGATGAAAGCTGACTTAAACTAGTTACTATTTGATTAAAAAATAGGTAGCAATTTCCAGTGACACTTACCTCCCGGGCTCAGGACTGTATCCTATGGCATAATAAGTTAGGGAAGTCCAAATTAGAGCTGCCAGCAGAGAAAGAGGAACCTTGAGAATGGTGGATGCTATTGCATAAGACCAGGCTGGATAGAAGCGCAAGTCTCTCTGTTTGTAGAAGACAGCAAGTCTTTGTACAGTCAAGGACAACTCCGGAACTCCGTCGAAAAATATCATGACCAGAGCTAAGAACACAGAAGCCACAGAACGGTTTGCATGAATGATGTCAATACCCATCCCCCCCCTCTTCAAGAATATAGTCATTGTGATAGATGCCGTCATAGTAAGCTGCAAAGAAGAAATGAAGATTAGAATGTCATACAGGGCCTGAAGACAAAATGATTGACTATTTAACTCACAAATGCTTTAAAGGTCGTAATGGCAATAGAGAGAAGGGAAAGGGTGAGAATGACAGAATTACAAAGTCATGGATCATAACCTGAGCTGATTTGAATATGTAAAGGAAATAATTTCTCCTCATTAGTAGAAATTCCCTTGACATGCAAGCTTTAAAGAGTTCCCAGTTAGAAAGTGAATACGTGTCGAAAGAAATTGCACTCTTATGTCGAGACTTCATAAATGGATGTGACAGCTCATCATCTAGCTTCTTCCCATAAGTAGATTTCTTGAATTTCTTGGAAAACATATCAACAGAGATGTAACTACAAGGGTGTTCAGCTTTGTGCCAGTACTGTGCTTGATCTTTTCTTGACATAACCTGCAATGTAATCAACAGTTTAATGGACCGTCCCTTGAAGTATATAAGAGCTCAAGAAAGAATTCCATATTCACCAAGATCTATGACCGGTACTCCAAAAATTGTTCTCGCGCAAGAAACATGTACTGGTACGTTTTGGGCACTGCTTTACTACCGATAAATATGTACTCGGTATGACAAAAACATAAGCATCCTATTCTAATTTTTGGGGGTACGACATCCGTACGCCATGGGTACGAGGTCAAGTACTTCTATGGTATGGCTCTAGTAAGCTTGTACTAGTGTCCGATATTTATTACTCTGCTAATATCTATTATTTTCTTCAATCCAACGTTCTTATTTTGTCTATTCATCATTATTGTATAACAATATTCCCGAAAGAATTAGTTTGGAGAGACAAAAAAGAAAGTTAAAAACATGAGCACCTCTTTGAATTTATGTTGCGAAAAGAAAGGAAAAAAAAAGGAAATAGTAGGATCTGCAGAATTCAGATTGAGCACATGAGTTTTCGTATGTAGTTAAAGGAATACTTAAACTTCTGAGAAAAGGATTGACCGTGCCAAAGGAGGTAGATGAAAACCAGAGGTTTCATATTAGCTAGACCAAATAACAGAAACTGGAATGCAGTATGCCACACCCCCGAAATCATGGTATGATAGGAGTAGGTGTCCATTAGAATACTAAATATAGTTCTTTCAAGTTTCAAACAGTAAACATCAGACAAAACATAGTCTCTCAAATGATTCATGGCAAACACATTTTTAATATGTTTCCAAAAAATTGGAGTACTTTGAGTAAATTTTTCACAATTTCTTCCCAAAGCTACATTCTCTCTAATCTCCACATTTTTATTGACATAAATAGCAAAAACCCTGAGATTTCTTTGAATCACTAAACTAAATATTTCGGAACACAAATGTACCATGTTTTGGAATGCGCGTTCCAACATGAATATTGACAGGTATTTCGGTAGCATAGAGAAGTATCTTAACTTTGTTTTGCTAAATACTGTAATTGTTTTCTTGTTGACTTATATGTAAGACATTAATAATTAATAATGAGTGTAAACAAAACCCAGGACTTTCCAGTAAGATTTTTCTTAGGCTTTGCCAAATTGTCGCACCCTAACTTGTTTTTTGAAGGGTTTTTTTTTATCGTACAGGTAACATACCACCCCTTTATGTAGTACATGTACCAGTGCTTCATAGACCAAGATGAACTTACCTCTTGGAGAAAGTCAGCTACCCCTTTCCTTTCAGGACATCTAAACCCACAATCCTCAAAAAATTCTAGAACGTGACTACGGGGTCCATGATAGACAATCTTTCCTTCTGCCGTCAAGATAATGTCATCAAAGAGATCAAATGTCTCTGGTGCTGGTTGAAGAAGTCCCACAAGTATAGTAGCATTGGCGATATGCGCTAGCTGTTGAAGACAAACAATAACTTGATATGTGGTGGAACTGTCTAAGCCGTTTGATATTTCATCCATAAAAAGAGCTTTTGTGGGGCCTATAATCATTTCCCCTGCAAAATAAAAATACACATTCTTCTTTAGGGATGTATGTTACATGGAATTCACAGGCGGGTTCATGACCAAGCGTTGGACCTTTCTAAACTTAAATCTTAGGATAATGGGCTATGCATGTGTCCCCAAATTGGGTATGGGTACGAGACACGTCCTAAACACTTCTTTACGGTATATAGATCATAATTTTTTGGAATTATATCATAAATTATATATTTAGAAATGTAGTTAAACAAGAACAGGTTAAGAACAATATTTTTTTGCTGTTTTTTACATTCTTTTTCTACAAATATCATAACAATTAGAGTATCTGCATGTCCAAAATTGATACGGTGTCAGACACATCGACACAGCCGGGTGGGAATTTCGAACACGAGAAACAACACGAACCCAACACAAAGTTAGCGGGTTAGGGTCAGCTATTTCTGACACGAAACACGAATATGACACTACACGATAACACGAAAAGTTAAACAGGTCGAGCTAAGGTTGAGAAAATTCTGACACAATATAACACGATGAACACGACACGAGAATTTATCAAAGGACATGACAACACGACACGAACCCAAAACGAAGTTAGTGGGTTAGGGTCCGCTATTTTTTGACACGAAACACGAATATGACACGACACGATAACACGAAAAACTAAACAGGTTGGGTTAAGGTTGGGAGATTCTGACACGAACACTAGATGACACAACACGATTCCCACTCTTACACAAGTACTTCAATAAAAAAGAATGATCCATGTAATGGGGGTCTTGAATTGGATGCTAGACCTCGGATAAGCCATGTCCCTAAAAACATATTAAAATTAAAACATAGTTAAGTATGAGAAGTGCCCGTGATACGAATTTTTAAAGTCAATTTGCAATGATGATAGGCGTGAACTATTTTTTTTAAAAGAATTTATCTCCTATTCAAAATCAAATTCTTTGATTTGTTTCCAAACTCTCTAGATGAGAAATAGGGTGATGAAGGCCAAATACCTTTTTTTTACTCTATGATCAATAAAGTGGATGGAAACGCTACCCATAGACAAAGAAAGAGGAGAGAGGGAAGGAGAGAGAGAGAGAGATTAGGAATAACGAATCTTCAAAAGGGGTTGAACCGATTATTGTTGCCACTACCATTGAATCCATTGTACCACTCGTCCCGAGCTTATCTTCTTCAAGTTCGAGGTCGCAAATACATCGGGAATCGGGATCATAGGCATTTGATTTGCTTGATCCCAAATATTAACGTGATACAAACCCACTATTCCATATTAAGCCCAGCTAAGGTTGTGGAGTCCTGATAAATTTGTAAGCTTATAGATTTACTACCCTCCTTTAAAACGATTCGTTCTTAATTAATTAGAACAGTCTGTTAATGTATTTACTCTTTTTGGCAAATGGTGTAAATATCAACTCGTTTAGTAAGTTTATCATACTTCGACAATTTTTTTATCATTTTTAGCTTGGTTAAATTATCAGGCCATAAAATTTTTTCAAAATTGACAATTTATTGATGATGGTAATCTATTCTGATGGGTGCTAGGTTTTCGATAATCTCTAATTGCGCGGCTCTAAAGAAACAAGTATTGTCATTGTTTGTATGTCTCTGGCACAGAATCTAACTTATCTAAGTTACTAAGTATTAGGAGATTCTTGACAGCAACATACTAGGATATTTTTTATTCATTTTGTATTTATGTTTGATGCAAGATTGTCAAATCACAAATCGAATGGAGAATCGGATTAACACTTCTCCGAATCGTGAATCAAATCGTATCGTGAAACCTAATGATCGATTCGGTCCAAATTTCAAAATTACATTGAAACTTTGAAAGTTGTATCTCTGCACTTACATAATGAAGATAAATTGTAAAATTGAATAGTTTGAGCTTAAATCAATATTGAAGTTTGTTATCTGTTATTAATTCATGATCACGTGGTGTAATAGGAAAGACTCGTGTACATAATAGGAAAATAACTACTATAAGAAAACGGATATGTGCATATCATGTTAAAGATTCATTAAACAAATAAAACCTTAGCCTTAACACAATAAAAGTTCGTACCCTATTGGGTGAGAAACTAGCTTATATGGCAACACATATGGGGTTGGTACGAGGCTTTGAGCCATCCCCTGGACTGTGATTTAGAGGATACAAGAATTAAAAAGATTGATTTGTGAAATTACGCATCCATATAAGACCTTATCTGCAACAATTCTCACATGTACCTATACTTACCATCTAGCAAATTAAAATTTTAGCATTTTATAGATGTTGAGCACATCCAGTGCCTCATATTACAGTGAAATATAAAAATGAAAGCGAAATAAAAAAGGATAACTCATGACTATAGGGTATCTTAGTAGTAAACATCTTCAGAATTACTATTTAATGTTTGAGAAGAATGAGGGGAAAAGGTTAACAATTAACCTGCACCGAATCAGAATAAGTACCAATCAACAAATGATTAACAAATTTTGCATGGAAATAAGGTTTTTTGTTCTTAAAAAATAAAAATATATATGATCTTATATTCTTGTTTTTGTATAAGAAAAATTAAGGCAAAACTGCAAAGGTGGTTACATATTAGTCTAATGCAACAATTGTGATAAACCTTGAGTCACAAATACATTCATATCGTTTTTGCGGAACCGCGAATCATAAGATTCACCACTAATTTTATGTAAACCTTGATTCACTTATAGATTTGTACCATTTTTGCGTAAATGTGATCGTGCAATTCTGACAACTATGGTCTACTGTTTGAAAAGATTTTGCTTGAATCTTGGATTGGAAATATAATTGATTGCACTAAGAATAAGAATAAAAACCATTTCTGTGCTTGGAAATATTTGGCTGAATGTTAATCTGGTTTATTTGATACTAACATTGATATCAGTATGGGTAATTCGGGGAATTTGTCAATAAGAAGACCCCATGCAAAACAAATTACAATGATAGGACGCACTTACAAAGTTTTCCAAAATTTAGGGCCTGATGACTGATGTCAAATGCACATTGAACGCATGCACAACGCAACATTTAACTCATGTCTTAAAAGGTTGTGGTAAGATAGTTTTCCAAACACTTGCACCAGTATCAAACATGATGCTCTCATAAGTGAATTGTCTACTTGAGTGTCAACCTCAAGCATTCAAACTATAAATATTCCAGATTCAGAAAAGAAAGGAAGACTACCTGTAGTCAATCTTTTCTTTTGGCCACCGGAGACACCTCTTCTCATGGCATCTCCAACCAGTGTGTCAGCACAGATATCAAGTCCTAAAATCTAATTAATCATGAAAATGTTGAGAAAATCATCAATAAGTACAGATTTTTCAAGAGACGATGTAGAAGAATATCAATGTCAACTCTGTTGAAAGACTTACCTTCAAAATGTAGTCAGTCTGGAGGGTTGTCTTTTGTCCTTCAATGGAAATTGCCTGGTAAAAGAAAACATAGACGTCATCAAAGAAAGCTGTATGATTTGGATTAAGAAAATGAGTAATGTAATTAATGACAAAAAAATATTGCATAAATTATATATCAGTTACAGCATGTACACTTCTTAAAATTAATACTATAATTTTGAGATGCCTGAGTCCTCAACTGATAGTTAAGAGTACGATAACCAAATGGATTCGCAATTGAAGTATGTAATCCATTATTGTACCACCATTAATCAAATGGCAGAGGTTTAGTGCCCAAACTAATCATACTAAGGCAACAGTTACTAAAACAGGCTATGTTTAAAAATTCAAATCAAAGAATATGGGTCAATAAATTTGTACTGTATGTAAGGTTAACAAAACTGGTATGCATATGAGTACCTGGCCATCAAAATTAGCAAATGGCTCATGTTTTTAATACAGGAAGTACCACATAAGCTCTTATTACATAACCATACTGTTGAAAGGTAAGCTTGATAAGAATGAAAAACATGTTGTTACTGTTGGTTTGGAGGCTGGGAAGATCTTTGATTGGATAAGCAAGTGGGAGATTTTTTGGATAAGTGATAGTGCAAGGAAGTCAAGTTTGGTAGGCACATGAGGGATTTCATCAGATTTGGAATTTTGTCTTATTCCTACCTTGTATGCCTATATATAGATGTATTTGTGTGTATTGTAATGTGTGGGAAAATAAAAGAGAAAAAGAGAAGAGAGAGAGCAGAGTAGAGAGAGACGTGAGGGAGCCCTTTATGGGCCTCCCCCCACCACCAGTGGGAGGGAAAATTATCCAGTGCATATGTTGAGTGTGTGAGACTAAAAGAATGTGTAATTGTATTCGTGTTACATATTAATATGAAGAGTAGTGTTTGAGTGTGTTATATTTCTCTTATTTTCCCAACATATGGTATCAGAGCGCAGCCAAGCGATCGTGTACCTGTAGTGAGATGTGTGCTTCCGCAATATTGATTCAGAGCCAGACGGGCTAATAATGGAGATAAAGGCCAGACGGGCCCGACGGAGTTGAACGGCCAGATGGGCCAAGAAGCAAGACAAGGCCAGATGGGCCAAGAATCCGGCGACTATCCGGACAAAATTCGACAAAGAGCCAGACGGGCTGATTTTTTGAAGTGAACCAAAATCACTTTGGAGAGTAGAAGTAGAAAGAGCTTAGTGAGACGAGTTCATTGGCGCAGACGGCGTCAAAATCGGAGTTGTATTCAGCTCCCATGAGCTATTGAAGATCGGCGGTGTTGCTCGATTTTTACAGAAGAGGGGATGAAGAAGAAGAATGACGAAAGAAGAAGGAGACAGAAGAGAGAAAAGAGACATGATAGTCCGATTAGTCATTAAAGTAATGAATGATTCCAACTGCGAAGTTGTCTGGTGTATTATTAAAGTCCAAGGCAATAATCACAGTCTACCCCCTATATTTATTGTATTATCCAGTCAAAGTCCCTGAACTTATCAGATGTCGCAATTTAGTCCTTGGCAGTAGTTCCAAGGGAATTATCTAGTGTGGGTGGGACGTGAGGAGTGAGGAGCTTCCGCAAAATGAGAGTCCAGCAAATAAAAAAGGATCAAGGGAAAGACGGGAGAAATTCGACTTCGGCCAAAGTTGTTTTTCTTGATACCGTCAAAATCGTCATCAAGAGATGATCACGAATCAGCAGAGATGTGGAGAGATGATGCCAAAGGTGGTGTCACAGATCGGAGAAAGATGATGCATGCGGTTTGTCACGGCGGACGCGTCGCACGAGCCACATAGGTCGTCAACAATGGGGTGGCGAGTTTTTTCAAAGAAAGCTCGTGTGTTATCGCTTTGAGTCACGATGCATTGAAGCGGAACAGAAGTCGTGAAGAGGCTGAGTATTCCAGACCATCCCTTGAAGTGTTGCTGTAGAGAAGAGTGTGAGGTAACCTCAAATGTCTAGACAGAGGCGAAACAATAAAGAGATTGATTACGAAAGAAGAAAAGGTAGAACACCCAGTGCACAGGGTTGTTCTACAAGAGAAGAGAGCGCTGCCAAGAGAGAAGCATGAGTGGTGAGCGAGCGCGTGAAAAAAAAGAAGAGAGAGAGAGAGAGAAAATGATAAGCAGCAGCAGTCAATGAGTTTGAAGAGAGCGAGTAGAGACAAGGGATTGGGTCTCGGAAGATGAGAGACGGACGTGTTGACGAGAGGAATCAAGTTTAAGGGAGATGTTGAAAGGTAAGCTTGATAAGAATGAAAAACATGTTGTTATTGTTGGTTTGGAGGCTGGGAAGATCTTTGATTGGATAAGCAAGTGGTAGATTTTTGGATAAGTGATAGTGCAAGGAAGTCAAGTTTGGTAGGCACATGAGGGACTTCATCAGATTTGGAATTTTGTCTTATTCCTACCTTGTATGCCTATATATAGATGTATCTGTGTGTATTGTAATGTGTGGGGAAATAAAAGAGAAAAAGGGAAGAGAGAGAGAGCAGAGTAGAGAGAGACGTGAGGG
This sequence comes from Gaultheria prostrata, assembly GCA_036023075.1. Lineage (NCBI taxonomy): Eukaryota > Viridiplantae > Streptophyta > Magnoliopsida > Ericales > Ericaceae > Gaultheria > Gaultheria prostrata. Next base: position 13,091 of record JAXBDA010000618.1, on the reverse strand, counting down.
AGCCCTTTATGGGCCTCCCCCCACCACCAGTGGGAGGGAAAATTATCCAGTGTATATGTTGTGTGTGTGAGACTAAAAGAATGTGTAATTGTATTCGTGTTACATATTAATACAAAGAGTAGTGTTCGAGTGTGTGTTATATTTCTCTTATTTTCCCAACACATACCACATCAAAAAATCTGGTTTAAGCATCTGTATTTTGTGGACATATGTTTGATATTAAAAGAGTACATTTTTTGTTTTTAACGTATGTAATAAAAATTTCAACTTCCATTGACCAAACAAGCTTCCAGTCAGCGATTCCAATTACGGACAAAATAAGGCACAAATATGGTTATATGACACTATCATTCAAACAGCTACTGTAATGTTATCAGAGCCCCGCCTTGGTCCAAGTGGTGGATAGGATGAGCTCTGCCACCACGGACACCAGGGGAGGTTGTTGGGACTATGCAACGAGAACGTTGCATCCCTAAAGGGGGAAGATTGTACTACCCCAAGTTTGGGGTAGAGAGTGTTTAGTCCCACATTGGTTGGGAGCTAAAACCTCAAGTGGTATATTAGCACCCACCTTGGGCTATATGGTACCTTCTTAGGTATACCTTTTCAGGCCAAGTGTTTGGGCCGAAAGGGGGTCCATGGTTAGCTGGGTCGGATCGTTACAAATGTCATGCTCCTAAGTTAAGCTCTACAATGTTCGATTATAACCAGCACACAATTCCTTAGAAGAAGATTAAGCATGCAAATTTCTATCAACAATTTGTTTCCCCCCTCAGGCTCAACGATACTCCATCATTGAAGTTGTAGAAGGTAATAAGGAAATCTGTGTTCCAGCTAATTATAGCGTCTTTTGAAAAGTAACAAATTTGATTTTTTTAGAGAGAGCAAGAATTTGATTCTGATCATCACCACACACAGAAAGCAAAATATTACAATCATTCTCTGCTTGTATTCCTGCATGACCAACAAAAGCCTGTATGAAAGTATATTAACAACTCTACAAACAAGGGGGGAAGAGAAGATTACCTTCATGTAAGTATCTATATCTGGATCTGGAACGACTTGTGCCTGTTTCTCCCTTCTCCTAACCTCAGCCATTATCTCTGGACAAGTATAAACAATTTATTCCATCAAAATAAAATAAACACATCATTTTAACTGCCATTAGAAATTTCAACTTATTAGAAGTTTAAAAAAAAATCTTTGATTGCTTGAAGAGTCCATACCTGCTAGGCTTCCAACCCCCTGACAGCGAGCTGAAAAATCAAGTGCTTCCCTGACTGTCATTTCGGGGATATGTAGGTCATTTTGGCTTATGTAAGCAGAAGTTTTCTGGGGAACGCAATCTTCCAGTTTGTAACCATTGTAAAAAACTTCCCCTGTAGCCTATTGCAAGGAAAGGATAAACTTCAAGGACAGTGGTTATATGTTGTTTCATATATGTAGCTGGAGTAATTTACGCGCAGATTGGCACATTGTTTAATTATCAAATTCACAATCCCACTTTCAGCGCAAAAAATCAGGAGGGCAATTTATTGCATTCATGCATTGTTGATCAACTCAAAGCTAAAAGTTATCCCATAATGCCAGCGTAACGAAGACGAACAGAGAGCTGGATTACTAGCAATTGGTTGATTCTCAGAAGCATATGTTAGGCAAAACACTAATGGAATCCAAGTTTCTCGGAAGAGAACGTCACATCTGGCATCATTATTCATCAACTTGAATGAAGATAAACAGTGGTCAGTGGGTGTTATTGATTTTAGACAACTTTTTGCGAATATACAACAGAGCGTGGAATATATGAAGGACGTCTGAATCAGCTACCCAACACTTTAAAACGAAGCTATCACAAACTAGTTTCCCAAAAACTTAAGTTTGTAGAGTAAAGCACGTGGCAGTGCAAAGTTTACCTATTAACACTCGAAATTTGCACGTCTAATTACTTTGTACGATCCTTATCACTTACAATTCTAATTGTAGGAAACAAGAACAAAACAAGGTACCTTGAGAGACTTGTCTAAATTTCCAGAAAGTGCTTTCAATAAAGTAGTCTTCCCACATCCTGGAGGACCAAGCAGCAAAGTCATCCTGCAGCAATAACAGGCCTACTTGAGTAAACTGATAAAAATACAAAATTTTCAAAGAAAATTTGATGAAAAGGATTTTCTTCTTATGCTTATGAAATGTTACAAAGGCATCTTCCCTCAAAAAGCATAACAAAGAAACACATAGTCAAAGACAAGAATGGAAGCTTATTAAAAGCATGAAAGTATATGATGATATATGTTAATCGGTCCAACCGCCAAATATCGAAATCAATCAACAATTTTTAGTTTTGCGCCATGCAGGAAAGGAATGGAGTCAATGGACCAGTAAAGTGGAACTTCCAGTTGAAAACAAAAACCGCTACTTCTCAACATTAAGAGAGTGTGTAGATTGATTCGTTTTACATGACAATATTAAAGATTCCATTTTTTGTTCAACCACAATGGCATTACTTCTCATATGGAAAGTCAAGGTCAGGTAAGTTAACGCAGATTGAGCTTCAAATCAATCGCACCTCCCAGGCTTAATGATACCACTGAAATCATCAATGATGTTTATCTTGGTTGGCTGCAAACAAAGAAACTTGGAGGAGTCCTGTGAAGAAAAATGCACAAAAGTAGTCAATTTAGGCATTTACACAGACTATGGCGGATCTAATACATGTGATGTTTCTTCTGGACATAATTTACCTAAACTTGGATTTATTTGGCAAGTTTTTGCAGTAAAATATCATGTCTAACAAGAGAGAGCCAATTTAGGGGAATTTGGGAAGTTCTACACCCATAAACATGTGACTGATGCATTTTGAACCCTAGAACCACCTAATTTGGCTCAATGTTTCCTGGAACGCGGATCGTACCAGTACGAGTAATAGAAACAGGAACAAGGAATGCCCATGTCTAAATTGTGTTATGCTCTGGTTGGGCTTCTATATATAACAAAATTCAAAACTTTCCCTTCCAAGAGATATATATCAAGTTAAACTAAATATTATTTTTCAAATTATTCATGCGCAACAAATTTCTATGAACATAATGACCGAATTTTTACATTTTTTCACCAAAATTCTATTCTCTTTAGATTTTTACCTTAATAAGTGATCTTTTGGAAATATTCAGGGATCACTAACTTCACCATTTCGGAAAGGTAAGTGTACCATGTTTCAGCAAGTTTGTACCAACGTAATTCTCTAGGGTAATAGCATTCCCTAGTATAGATTCGGCTTAAGGAGCTCATCCCTCTAGCCTTAAACGGCAATGTAAACGTGAGCCTGTCAATTAGTTGGACAAATATGGGTGAAACAACAAACTGTCCATACTCACATAATTTTGATAGAAGGAAATATTAGCCCTCTTAAGGTAATTAACACGAATTGGATCGAAATTTTTAGATGGCAGGCAAAGTGGTGTTGTTTTGGTTCAGAATCAACTTGCATTAATCAAATACTTAACCTAGACACATATTAACTCAGCTGTCAAGAAAACCACCAAAAGGCATACCTATACACTATAATGATTACTTATAACTTTCGCTTGAAGAAGTAGATACTTACAAAAAGAAGGCTTTTGAGTGAATTATATAGAGTTGGGAGCGGTTTGCCATGAACCACATTGCACTCTGCTTCCACTCGAAGATTGTTGCATCTCACTACCACTTTCGGCAATTCTACACCAACTCTACCAGAATCAATTGAAGTACCAAACACCAATCAGCAAATCCTCAAAAGGCACTCAGGAACGAGTATGTTTATATCCAAAAAACCAAGAGCACAAATGAAGATTGGACAATTCGTAAGAACAATAAGTAGTGTTATTATATAGTTAAAAACTTTTGAACTTCATTGCATGAAAAAGAGAACTTAAAACATTAATTTCAGCGAATAGGACGAAGATGTAAGAATGTATACAATGACAGTGGATATGCACTCAAAGATTCTTTATTTATATTTCTAGTTCTAGATGCATTTGAGCCATATATGTGCATCTCTATCTGCATGAGTGTATTGGTAAATTACGAAAGAGGACTTACTTATCTATCCTTTTTCTTATTTTCTGCAACAATAGAAGGTTGTCATTCTCGACATGTTTGATGAGTTTTTCAACAATTGAAGGTTGCCGTTCTAGAGCACCAGCCTTAGGAACGTCAATTACCCTTTTTCCTTCAACGTCAACTTTGGATCCTAGATTTTCATTAGACAAAGATGAACTCAACCCTTCAAATGTAGGCAGCCCATCGACTACAGCCGGCTGAAAGGCATCTTCATCATCAGCATCATCCTTTAGAGAAAACAGCACCGAACTGCTTCTGGCACTAGAGGTATGTAAAGGTGACCTCTCTGTCAGCTCAATTCTCGGTGTCTCTATCTCATCATTCGAATCCGATTGTGCCATACTTCAGAAACTAGGACAAACTCAAAGTGGGCTGATAGGACAGGAATAAAAGGGACACACAGACTTCATATAGACAAACAAGTACAGATTCATATAATATTGTATATATCAATGTCTAGGTGTATTACAACGTATATGTATATTCAATGTGCCCCCTTTGACGCCATGCTTATTTTTCTTACCAAAGAAGTTGAAGATTCTCTACTATATGACGTATGGCATGACTAACAAGAAATCTCTATGACGGAAGGAGAGAAGGAATTGTTTCAGTTGCTTGGCTTTTTAAAGCCACTTGCCCATGTCCGAACCAAAATGCTCAAGACGCAGCGAAATCAAGTTACAATGCAAAGGTAATTCCATTTTGTGGTAAAACAAACAAATACTCCAATTCATCTAAACGTTCTACAAACATTAGAAAACTCAAGTTTAATTTTAAACAATCGTATCACAACAGATTCTTGTTCCTAATTTGGTCCTCCCCTCGAGCCAAAATCCTAATTCAATCTAGGGGCGGGAATTTCCGACACAGACAGGATACGAAACACAAAACACGAAACATAGATATGACACGACACCATAACACGAAAAGCTAAACACGTCGGGTTAGGGTTGGGAGAATTCTGACACAAACACGATACGAGACGAGAATTTATGAACGGACACAATAACACGACACAAACCCGACACGAAGTTAGCGGGTTAGGGTCGGGTGTTTCTGGCACAAAACACGAATATGACACGACACGATAATACGAAAAGCTAAACAGGTCGGGTTAGGGTTAGGGTTGAGAGAATTCTGACCCGAACATGGGATGACAAGATGCCCACCCCTAATTCTGTCACCCACGCTTACCCGGCATTCTCAACCCCAAACCCCAACATGAGGAGTCAGTTCTCGAAAGGCCGGAACTGATACGTACTTACGTAGTATATATCTACACGTAGATACCTATGTGTGCATGTGTAAAGGTCAGACATAATGGGAAAATGGAACTAAAAATACTGTGCACAAATCCGTACAAAATGTTCGCAACCATGATTCCTAACGAAAGAATTAAGTTGAGAGGTATAGTACTGGAGCCAGAAATGTGACGATTCTTCGGTTCCAACGGGTTGAGCAGGTTAATCAAGGGGTTGGTTCTCGCGACTAGGCTCAGGTCATAACTGTTATTGGGAAACATACTTTTTAAGGAAAACTGTAGAGTATCACTTTATTGCTAGCTTAGTTAGCCAAAGTGAGTGTAATAAGATTTTCCTCCTTCCTTGTTCATGGAGCTTACAGGTTCGAATCTCTCTTATGTCAATAGAACTTGTGGATTTGCATGGAGGACTTTGGTCAATTAATCGCATACATGGTATTGTGATGACAGTTTATCCTCTTGTAAGACCATAATGAAACCGCAATTTTTGTTTTTCTTGTAGACAGTAGTTATCGCTCAACTGGACATTCCACAACAAGTCGGGAACCTGGGTCACGCCCATGGAGTTGCTATGTTGATTGCCTTCCCACCCTTTTTGCTTTTCAAAAAAAGAAAATTGTAAAGAGTATAAAAGTTTATTGGAATGTAAGAAAAATTATATAAAAGTAGGTACAAATGTACTGAAAATTGTTTCAACTAATTTTATAGCAACAAATTCTCATTATACATTTTTAATAACTAAGTACTTAGCCAACTTTCGCAGACATCAACTAATCCTTATCATACATTAGCAAAAGGGTTTGGTGTTAAGGTCAATACACGTGATTTTTTAGCACTTTTAACATAAGACTACTGACCAGTGACCACTACATTTTCCATAACAACATCTACTCTGTTTTGAGGACTAGGCCAGCCTATTTTGGCCTAATAAGGCATTTGACTTATTTTTTTCATCCTAATTTGATTTTATTTTTACGGTAGTTAGTTTTGCATCAAGTTTTTACATTTTATTGGTTCGTCTTGGCGAGAGGAATCAGAAAAATAAGATATTATGATTGGAACCCTCAAATTTTTTGAATAAAACTGAAAGTAAGTCAAAAAAATCTCTCTTTTTAACTTATTTTTATTTCATTCAAAAAAATTTGAGCTTAGATTATAATTGTTTACTCTTTTGATTCCTCTCTTTAAGACAAACCAACAATACACAAAAAGTTGATGAAAAATTAACAAATGTAAAAAGATAAATAAATAAAGACGAAAAACATACGTAATTCATTGTCAAAGGAAAAGTAAGTAGTTCCTTTGGTATGAACCATTTGATCACGTAGTTGTAAAAATGAGAGGAAAGAAAGAAGTTCAATGATTTGAATAAAAGTCTAATTCAAACTCAACCAGTTATATTTGAGTGGATGACTAACTGAATTTCAGAAGATTTTTACTTGATTTTAAATGATGGGGAAGTGGGTGTTTAAGAAAAATTCTAAGAACATATTTTAAGATTTTAGCTTTTAAAAAATTATTGTGAGTGTTTGCCAAAAAAATTATTAATAGATTTTGAGAATCTAAGGATTCATAAGAGCTAAACAGGGTCAGCTAAAATAATGCTTACCCATAATTTCCACAGCTATAAACATGCATATATCTGCTAAAATCTAAAATTAAGAATCTGTAACATAATCTGAAGTTGAAATCTAAAATATGTAGCTACAGTAAGGATGGCAATGGGTAGGGTATGGATCGGGGATCCTCTTCCATATCTGATATCCGATTGGGGGGTCTTTCACCATCCCCGCCCCCATCCCCATTGGGGATATTAGATAAAGAACCAAACCCACCTCCCGATGGGGATCGGGAGTTCCCCGAATATACTCATATCCAAACAAAAATAATAAAGACATCAAGAATGAAAATAGATTGATATGGGGAAATTGTCATCCCTAGCTACAGCTATTACAAGCACGCTTTAACTGAAAAGATACTCTGACGCTAATGCCAATATCATTAATTCATTCATCATTTGTCAACGTTCCCAAGCCATCTATTAAAATAAGCTATATGTGATTTCCTAAATAGCGGTTGGACATCATCAAAAACTTCATTTGGTATGAATTCGATGGGCAAACTTAAATTTTGGAGGAAACAGAAAGCATTAAAAGATTTGAGTAAAAGATAGAGTTAAAACTCAACCTATTATATATTTGATTGAAGGTGAATTTAAGAAGATAAAAACTCAAATTTTAATTCTAGGTCAAACTCAACCATTTTTGTTATCAAACGCCATCAATGAAATAAACAATTTGATTTCCAAAATAGCTGATGTGGTTCAAAGAATTATTCAAACTTAGATTTCTAAACGAGAAAAGATAGAGGTACTTGTACCAACAATTGCACAACTCTCTCATATGAGATCAGTGGCGGACGCAGGATTGCAATTTTCGCCTAATTTGCGGGGATCACTCTTCAGTAATTTTACAAAAAAATCTAAAAGTGTATTAAAAATATGTAGAAAATTGGGGGGAGTGCGGGGGCTGAACACCGCGAGATCCACATCTGAATAGTAGGTCCGACATATCCCACGTGAAAGAGTTTATGCAATTACTGGTACAAGAATTTTACTTACAAACCTATTTCTAAATACTTACGAGTCAGATCAACATGGTAATATAATTTCACCTGTCAATATTCCTTTTTTTGTCCTTAACACAGCATGGAAGATGTTTTGGTCACAGTATTTGAAGATTCTCATGCCTAATTGGAACCTTTCTCTAGAGGATTTGATACTTGTGAAGGCGGCATAACAATATCTACACTTCGAGAATTCAAATCAGGGTTGAACTCAGCTATCGCGTGACCTGCCCGCGGTCGGAAAAAATGGTACTCCTAGAACACTCGGGAATCACTTTTGTTAGAGATCAAGACCATGCCGATGCGTGGATACATGATTTTTCTTACTGGTGTTATATTTTCCTTATGAGTAGGAATGACAAGTGTGTAAGTGGGTGTTTACGAAAAGCTTTAAAAGCATATTTTGAGATTTTAGCTTTTCGCTGTGTTTGTCTCAAATTCTTATTAATATATTTTGAGATCTACGGATTCCTTAAAATTGAAATAGGAAATAAAATCTAATTCTTAACAAGCAGTTTGAGGTGCAGTAAATAGTACTCACACCTAGATTATACAAGTTTATCTACTTCTATAAAATCTAACATTAATAATTTGCACCAAAATCTGAACTTATAATTTTAAAATATTTAAGAGGTTATTTTACACGTATATTTTGCAATTTAATGGAGGCAATAACGATAGTCGACAAGATCGGCGATTTTGATATTTGGAGAATCGGTAAATATCAATGACGATATCATTCAACATAGAATACAACAATACCGAAAATTACGTCGTAAGGTATTCCTGAGGAGATTTGTGGCGATTGACAGCAATATGGGAGATATATAAAATAATTTTAATTAAGTATCCATCATTCTTTAGCTGCAAAAAATAAGAGCGATCCATGGAGATAATGAAAAATAACATTAATGGTAATTAATTATAGATTTTGATTACGTATGTTTTCAACCAGAATGCCAGTAACATAATCTTGTATATATACTTGATATGGTACAACATTTAGGGGTTGTTCTCGCAAAAATGTGAAATTTTATCAAATCTTTTCACGAACAGATAAAATCAAGGGCTTGATTTTATCAAATCTTCATAAAATCCATTAGAGAACAACCCCTTAGATATTTAGATCAGCTCGTATGGTGACCTGTATTGAGCACGCATGGACCAATGGAGAGAGAGTAGCTGGATCTATGTGATTCTATGAGGTAAAGGCCATAAGTTCAAGTTATATTAAGGGCTTCCTTGGCCCATACCCGGCACTAGTTATTCCTAGTAAGGGTGTCCAGCGGATCACCCGAATCATCTAACCTAACCAACCCGAATTGTCCGTGAACCCACCCAAGGTATGTTACGAACGGTCGCGGTTCGAGAAATACTTGTCTGGCGGTTGTGGGTACGGTTCGGTACGGTTCGGGTTTGATCCACTCGATCCGTTCAATCCGCCCAATAATCCTTCTTTAATCTGCCAAATCCGCCTGACCGTAACCGAACCGATCCGATCCGCAACCGCATCACTCATGGATGGTTGCGGATCTGAAAAATGATAATCCACTATGAGCAGTTCGGGTTGAGACCCGAACCGATCCAGCCGGACCCGAACCGTGGACACCCCTAATTCCTGGAATTGTTTTACTCCTATGTCAAAGTATCAACTCAACTCTCAAGTGGTGATTAATGTGAAAAAAATGCATCCTCAAATGTAAAAAGTATAATCAATGGCTTGTAGTCTAGCGGTTATCTCCCAGTTCTACTACAAGTGAGACCAGGGTTCGAGCTTGGGCAGAGGCATTTGGGGTTTAGGACTATGGATAGCTTCTAGACCCCCTTTGGACTAACTCACTAACTCCCCCGCTAAAACCCCACTAATGCATATCGAATGAAAAAAAATGTAAAAAGTATGGTACGCAATCAGAAATTTTACTTAGTCAAATAGACAGACTCGAATGCACGCACTTACACCACTGGTCCATCAACCACATCATCTGCAGCAAGTTTAGATCCATTGTTACATGTAGATAGTTTCACTTTACTAAGTTTACTAAATCATCTTTACTACCATATAGGAAGTCCCTATGGCATGCCTCCCTCTAAAAGGGATGTAGGTACGTCCCATTCGAATTTTTTGGTACTTGTTACATATAATTTTGATACTTGTTACATATGGTTTTAGTACTAATTGTTACGAACAGTTCTGGGTTTCAAAAAACACTATGTACGTCAAAGTCTTATTACGTATGATTTTGGTACTTATTACAAATAATTTTGATCCGTTATGGGTGTTAAAAAAAATCCACTGTTCAAGTTACATTCACCCACAGTAACCTTCCAAAACATGAGTAACAAGTACCAAAAAATACTTAATTATTTCATGTTTAGGGCACATATCACCATGTAACATGTTGCCGGGTGCATGCTTTAGGACTTCAACAATTTTCATGAATTATTTTTAACTAAACCTATTAGAATCCGTTAAATCTTTTTAGTTTTTTCCAGCTCAACTCCACCATTCTATATACTCCCTCCGTTCCAAAATAATAGTCCACTATGAAAAGACGTGCAATTTTGGGATGGAGAGAGTATTTAATACGCATGACTCTACACTTGCAACCTACTTGTTTCTAGCAAATTCTATCAATACACCTAATTAATGTGATTGTGATGATAACATTGGGCGCGCAATATAATCATTTTGAATTATATATTAGGAAATATCAATACAAAATATTAATATGTAATGTTCTTATCTCAATAATCAAGAAAAAAAAGTTTTTTTAATGTTTATAATGTGCACTGTATAATTATATCAATAACGGTCTAATTTGAACTTTAGCCTTAGGTCCCAAAAAAGTTCGTTTTGAATCATTTCTGCAGAGCATTTTATGATTCTAATAAGTGAACGAGTAACCTAATTTCACAAACACGCGATGTGAGATCGATAAGCAACCTAATTTCTTGTAATTTCTTCACAAAAGCGCGATGTGAGATCGATGTGGATGTTTTCAATAATCAATAATTCACCCATCCTTAAACATGTTTTCTTTTTGTGTTGACCTTTTTTTTTAACACTGCATGAATAGAAATATGTAACTATAGTTAATGTTAACCTTATCGTTATCAGAATTAGAATCGTTGTCATCAGGGACGCATGAGTTATAAAAAAAAAGAACACGTAAAGCTTGAACCTAGTTGCACGTACAGCGAATTTGAGAATTCAACTTATGTCGAAAACGATGTATTTTTTTTTTTTTTTCTTGGATCGCCATCTTCTAAGAGAATCGTTAGAGTCATTGTCTTCAATAGTCTAAGAGAATCACCAGAGTCGTTGTCTTCAATCTCCTAGAATCACTCCCGGAAAAACAAAAAAACAAATGCGTATTGTTACAATCTCTATAGAAAAATTTCACAAAATCAAGTGGGGGCGTGTGACCCTACATGCCCCATCGTAAATCCGCCACTGGTTGCACGTCGAATTTGTGAGGTTCAACTTATGTGTGAAAAAGCAAGTGGGGTGGTAGCCAAGTTTTTTTTTGTGATAATTCCAGACCAGCTTGTATGCACCTCGACTAATTTCAGAGCCCTGAAAGTAACAATTGGGCATAACCCTCAGTGGCCCCAAGAGTTTGCTGACAAGGACTCAAGGAGAATCGAACTTAAGACCTTAATTAGATGGTAGCTAAGTTAGTAGGCACCATATACCCATGCAGAAGATCAAGGGTCAAAATTACCCCCCCAAAAAAAATTCCAAGCTATATAGGGTTAAATCTCACTAGCAAGTGGTGGCTAGCTCATGCGGTAGAGTTCTTGGATGCATCAAACTGTATCCCGGGATCGAGTCTCATTCTCCCTTCCCCCCGTGTAATAGATTAGGAATAACGAATAACAAAAAAAAAATCTCACTAACAACAATTAACACTTTTTGCATGTCCAAAAAAAATAAAAAAATTATGTCGAAAATGCGACAATAGGTTTAAGTTTTCCAACGATTGACAAAAACACTGAAAAAGACGGGAAAAGAGAGAGAGAGAGAGAGAGAGAGAGAGAGAGAGAGAGAGAGAGAGAGAGAGAGAGAGAGAGAGAGAGCTTATAGTAAGATAATTAATTATTGGAGTCATGGTCTTCAATCTTCTAAGAGAATCTGATTAAAAAAAAAAAACAATCACTATTAAAAAAAATAAGTCATTGTCTTCAATCTCCTAGAATCACAAAAAACAATATTGTTACAATCTCTATCTATTAGAAGAATAATATTGAGATTGCTATGGTCACAATTTAGACTGATACAAACAAGGACCAATTACGTGACAATTGTCACAACAATGCATATATAGCGGGATTGGAACTTAGGCGTATCGCGTATGCCTGTATGAGATAGGATTGGGTTGAGTTTTTAAGTCCGTTAAATTGAAGTAATTCTAGTTTCTTAAAGATTTTACTGCAAAGCTAAAGTTTCACTAGAGGAGGGTAATTTGGATGTTAAATTTTATTCCCTAGGAGAAATTTGCTAAAGTTAATTGGTTTTATATAAGAAATGGACGAATTGGACAGACTTAGTAAATAAATATTCGATACGGTGGCACTTGAAAATAGGGCTGCAAACGAGCTGAGTCAAGTCGAGTCGAGTTTCATTGTGTTCAAGCTTGTTTATCAATAAAATTTTACCGAGCTCGAGCTCGAAACTTGTCGAGCAGATTGAGCCAGTCGAAGCTTGACTCAAGCCCGGGATTATTCACGAGCCAACGACAAACATATATTCCTACTTGCACTACAAGAAAAACTACCTATGGCGAGGAAACCTAGCGAGGAAATTCAAATTTCCTCGCCAAAAGGCAGTTTTTGGCGAGGAAAAAATTTTCCTTGCCAAAAGTCTATTTTTGGCGAGGAAATTTGAATTTCCTCGCAAAAAATAGACTTTTGGAGAGGAAAATTTTTTCCTCACCAAAAGGCTATTTTTCTTGAGTTATTTGATTTGTTTATAGACAATGTAAAACAAATTATCAAATCCACTGATAATTTGCAAAACAGAAAATGGGTCATCACCAAAATTTGCAAAATCAAGATACACACTTGGTTTTATCCACTGATCCAAAGCCAAGGGTAAAATGGACTC